>CAMZMU010000065.1:9075090-9368910 GCA_947311845.1 Poa pratensis
ACGTATCCATAATTTCTGCTGTTCCATGCTTATATTATACCATTTGCTACATGTTTTATATACACTTCGTATCACTTTTATGCATTTTCTGGGACTAACCTATTAACAAGATGCCACAGTGCCAGTTCCCTGTTTTCTGCTGTTTTTGGTTTCAGAAAGTTACTTCTGGAAATATTCTCGGAATTGCACGAAACAAAAGGCCAGTCCCTATTTTTCCAGCACGTACACGGAGTCCGAAGGAGAGACGAAGAGAGCCACGAGGTGGCCAAACCACCAGGGCGGGTGGGCCCCAGCCGCGCCTGCAGGTGGTTTGGGCCCCTCGGGGGTCCGCCGACATCGCCCCTTCGCCTATTTATTCCCCGAGACGGAAAACCCTAAAACACCGAGCCTTTCATCCAGAACATATTCGCTGCCGCCGCCGTCGTCAACCCTAACTCGGGGGGTTCTGAAGCTCTTCCCGGCACCCTGCCGGAGAGGGGAATCATCACCGGAGGGCTCTACATCGCCATGCCCGCCTCCGGAGTGATGCGTGAGTAGTCATCCTTGGACTATGGGTCCATAGCAGTAGCTAGATGGTTGTCTTCTCCACTTGTGCCATCATGTTTAGATCTTGTGAGCTGCCTATCATGATCAAGATCATCTTATTGTAATGCTACATGTTGTGTTTGCTGGGATCTGACTTATATTGATACCTATGTGGAGCTGAATATTATATTATCATGTCTATGTCATTTGTGATCTTGCATGCTCTCCGTTACTTGTTGAAGCCTTGGCCAGTGAATACTTGTAACTCCAAGAGGGGGTATTTATGCATGATAGTTGGGTTCAACCTCTATTTAACCTGGGATAGTGACAGCAAGTTCTAAGGTTGTAGATGTGTTGTTGCCACTAGGGGTAAAACAGCAATGCTTTATTCAAGGATGAATGTATTGTTTACATTACGCACATTACTTAATGCAATTGTCTGTTGCTTGCAACTTAATACTGGAAGGGGTACGGATGTTAACCGGAAAGTGGACTATTTAGGCATAGATGCATGCTGGATAGCGGTCTATGTACTTTGTCGTAATGCCCAAATGAATCTCATAGTAGACACCACAGCTCACACATGCATGTTATATGCACTTATCAATTGTCAATTGCCCAGCTGTAATTTGTTTACCCAGCATGTTAGTTATCTTATTGGAGAGACACCACTAGTGAACTGTGGACCCCGGTCCATTCTTTTACATCTGAAATACAATCTACTGCAATCATTGTTCTCTACTGTTTTATGCAAACAAACATCATTTTCCATTCGATACGTTTAACCCTTTGTTTTCAGCAAGCCGGTGAGATTGACAACCTCACTGTTAAGTTGGGGCAAAGTAATTTGATTGTGTTGTGCAGGTTCCACGTTGGCACCGGAATCCCTGGTGTTGCGCCGCACTACACTCCTTCACCAACACCTTCGAAGCAAACCTCGTTTTCCTACTGGTCGATTAAACCTTGGTTTCATACTGAGGGAAAACTTACTGCTGCACTCATCATACCTTCCTCTTGGGGTTCCCAACTGACGTGTGACGTACAAGCATTGTTTCTGGCACTATTAACCTAGAGCCACCAACACGTTTTCTGGCGCCGTTGCCGGGGAAAACGAATTGCTTCTGCAAGGGGAGTCTCTCACACCCAATCTCTTTACTTTGTTATTTGTCTTGCTTAGTTTATTTTTATTTATTTGTTTGCTTTCTTTTATCAAAAACACAAAAAAATTAGTTACTTGTTTAATTCAGTTTGATTTTGTTTTTCAAAATGATACTCCTGAGAACACTAAGTTGTGTGACTTCACTAGCACAAACAACAATGATTTCATATGCACTCCTATTGCTCCACCTGCTTCTACAGCAGAATTTTATGAAATTAAACCTGCTCTATTAAATCTTGTTATGAAAGAGCAATTTTCTGGTGTTAGTACTGATGATGCTGCTGCCCATCTTAATAACTTTGTTGAACTTTGTGAAATGCAAAAGTATAAGGATATGGATGGGGATATTATAAAACTGAAACTTTTTCCTTTCTCCTTGAGAGGAAGAGCTAAAGAATGGTTGCTTTCTTTGCCTAGAAATAGTATTAATTCTTGGACAAAATGCAAAGATGCTTTCATAGGGAAATATTATCCTCCTGCTAAGATTATATCCTTGAGAAGTAGCATTATGAATTTTAAACAACTTGATAATGAACATGTTGCTCAAGCTTGGGAAAGAATGAAATCTTTGGTGAAGAATTGTCCCACTCATGGACTGACTACTTGGATGATCATCCAAACCTTTTATGCAGGATTAAATTTTTCCTCAAGGAACTTATTGGATTCAGCCTCTGGAGGAACCTTTATGTCCATCACTTTAGGTGCAGCAACAAAGCTACTTGATGATATGATGATCAACTATTCCGAATGGCACACCGAAAGAGCTCCTCAAGGTAAGAAGGTAAATTCTGTTGAAGAAACCTCCTCTTTGAGTGATAAGATTGATGCTATTATGTCTATGCTTGTGAATGGTAGATCTCATGTTGATCCTAATAATGTTCCTTTAGCTTCATTGGTTGCTCAAGAAGAGCATGTTGATGTAAACTTCATTAAAAACAACAACTTCAACAACAATGCTTATAGGAATAATTTTGGTAGCAACAATTATAAGCCTTATCCTTCAAATGGTTATGGCAATTCTTATGGTAATTCCTACAGCAACAATAGAAGTGTGTCCTCTGATCTTGAAGCTATGCTTAAAGAATTTATTAGCACACAAAAAGCTTTCAATAAAACTGTTGAGGAAAAGTTTGAAAAAATTGATGATCTTGTCTCTAAAGTTGATAGTCTTGCTCATGATGTTGAAATTCTAAAACTGAAAGTTATGCCTAATGAAGTTAAAGATATTAAGTCATTTGCTACAGCAAATGCCATCCAAGTTCGAATTGATAATAATATTAGGATGTTGGCTGAATTGCATGCTAGGTGGGAAAAAGAGGAAGAACTTGAAAAAGAGAATAGTATAGTTAGAGTTTGTACTATCACCACCACTAGTAATGCTAATGTTTCACATGCTAGTAAACCTCCTACTATTGATGGTAATGTTATTGGTGTTGTAATGTCTCTACTACTTCTGCTAAGCGTTTGAAATTGCCTAAAACTGCTGAAACTTTTTCTGATAAAAGTGCTGAAATTTTTCAAACTATTGGAGACAATGGTTC
The DNA here is from genome assembly GCA_947311845.1 of Poa pratensis. Taxonomy (NCBI): domain Eukaryota; kingdom Viridiplantae; phylum Streptophyta; class Magnoliopsida; order Poales; family Poaceae; genus Poa; species Poa pratensis. Next base: position 9,078,316 of record CAMZMU010000065.1, read on the forward strand.
CACCACCATTGACAATAATGATTTTGATTTTGATGATTGTAACATCTCTGAAGTTATTATGTTCTTGCAAAAATTAGCTAGAAGTCCCAATGCTAGCACTATTAATTTGGCTTTTACAAAGCATATTACAAATGCTCTTTTGCAAGCTAGGGAGGAGAAGTTGAAACTTAAAGCTTCTATTCCTAGGAAATTAGAAGATGGTTGGGAACCCATCATTAAGGTAAAGGTGAATGATTTTTATTGCAATGCCTTGTGTGATCTTGGTGCAAGTGTTTCAGTTTTGCCCAAGAAGCTTTATGATATTCTTGATTTGCCACCTTTGGAACATTGTTATTTGGATGTTTTTCTCGCTGATAATGCTATGAAGAAACCTTTGGGGCGAGTTAATGATGTTTTTATTACATAAAAATAACCTTGTCCCGTTGATTTTATTGTTATGGATATTGAATGCAATGCATCTTGTCCTATTGTTTTGGGAAGACCTTTTCTTCGAACTGTTGGTGCCATCATTGATATGAAAGAAGGTAATATAAGGTACCAATTTCCTCTCAAGAAAGGTATGGAACACTTCCCTAGGAAGAGAATGAAGTTACCTTTTGACTCTATTGTTAGAGCAAGTTATGATGTTGATGCTTCTTCTCTTGACAACACTTGATTTTCACTTTCTGCGCCTAGCTGAAAGGCGTTAAAGAAAAGCGCTTATGGGAGACAACCCATCGTTTTTATTTGCTGTTATTTTTGTTTTCTTTGAGTCAAGGAGTTTTGTTACTTCTGTAGCAACTCCTTTGTATCTTTATTTTATCGCAATGTTGTGCCAAGTAAAGTTCTATATTGAAAGTTGATGCAAGATTTGGATTTCTGCGCAGTGACAGATTTTTAGCTGTCACGGATTTGAGCTTATCTCCCTGTAGAAAATTCAAAAAATTCTGAGAAAAATCACGCATATTCCTGAGATATGTACGCAACTTTCATTATTTTAGGCCAGATCCATCTGAGCAACTTAAGTGCCTCGAAAAAATTCGTCATTCCAGACTGTTCTGTTTTTGACAGATTCTGCCTTTTGTTTTGCATTCGCTCTTTTACTGTGTTTGTGTGGATTTCTTTGCTCCACAAAGCATTGGTGGCTGTAGCTAATGTCCAGAAGCTTTGGGATTGATTGTATCATTACAGAATATGAGAATTTTTGATTATGCACTAACCCTCTAATGAGAACTGTCTTGAGTTTGGTGTGAAGGAAGTTTTCAAGGATCAAGCGAGAAGGGTGATATTATGTGATCAAGAAGAGTGAAAAGCCTAAGCTTGGGGATGCCCCCGTGGTTCATCCCAACCATATTCAGAGAGACTCAAGCGTCTAAGCTTGGGGATGCCCAAGGCATCCCCTTCTTCATCAACAAACTTATCAGGTCATCTCTAGTGAAACTATATTTTAATTCTTTCACATCTTATGCGCTTTACTTGGAGCGTCTGTGTGTTTTATTTTTGTTTTTGTTTGAATAAATTCGGATCCTAGCAATCCTTGTGTGGGAGAGAGACACGCTCCGCTTTTTCATGTGAATACTCATGTTCTTCACTTATATTTGTTGAGTATTCTTAACTAGCTACTGCAGTGCTTTTAGCTCCTGTTTTTTGCATCTCTTCGAGCTGTTAGCACTTGTTTATAAATACTCTCTTGCTGCATTATATTATCATTTGGAGAGTTTATGTTTAAATAAATTATTGGTGTTTGTTTGGAAGAAAGAAAATGCTACATGTAGTAGTTGGTATTGGAAAAGACATATGCATTCTTGTAGATCATTGTCTTGTTTGATTTGATGCTTTGCAATTGTTTTGAGCTCTCAAGTAGATCATGTTTAAGCTCTTGCATCATGTAGTTAAAGCCTAGTAGTGGAGAACTACCGTAGAGCTTGTTGAGACTTGGGATGCATATTTGTTCTCTCTAAGGTCTAGATATTTTCTGGTAAAATGTTTGAGCAACAAGGAAGACAGTGTAGAGTCTTATAATACTTGCAATATGTTTTTATGTGATTCTTGCTGTACCGGTTTATACTTGTGTTTGCTTCAAACAACCTTGCTAGCCTAAACTCTGTACTGAGAGGGAATGCTTCTCGTGCATCCAAAACTTGAGCCAAAACCCATGCCATTTGTGTCCACCATACCTACCTACTATGTGGTATTTCCTGCCATTCCAAGTAAATATTTCATGTGCTACCTTTAAACTATTCAAAACTTTATTACTCCTTATTTGTGTCAATGTTTTATAGCTCATGAGGAAGTATGTGGTGTTTTATCTTTCAATCTTGTCATTTACTTCTGACAGACTTTCACCTGGACTAGTGGCATATACATCCGCTTATCCAATAATTTGCAAAAAGAGCTGGCAACGGGGTGCCCAGCCCCAATTAATTACAACTTTCATTAATAATTCTCTTCACATGTTTTGCCCTGATTTATCAGTAAGCAACTTAATTTTGCAATAGACACTCCTCCATGGTATGTGAATGTTGGAAGGCACCCGAGGATTCGGTTAGCCATGGCTTGTGTAAGCAAAAGGTTGGGAGGAGTGTCATCTATAAAGAAACTAAAATACATGTGTAAACAAAAGAGAAGAGGGATGATCTACCTTGCTGGTAGAATAACGTCCTTCATGGGAGCCGCTCTTTGAAAGTCTGGTTGACAAGGGGGTTAGAGTGCCCACTACCATTCGTTGACAACAACAAACACCTCTCAAATACTTATTTTGTGCTCTCTATATGCTTTCGAAAACTTAAAAAGCTCTAGCACATGATTTAATCCCTGCTTCCCTCTGCGAAGGGCCTATCTTTTACTTTATGTTGAGTCAGTTTACCTACTCCTTTCTATCTTAGAAGCAAACACTTGTGTCAACTTTGTGTGCATTGATTCTTACATATTACTTATTGCACTTGTTATATTGCTTTATGTTGACAACTATCCATGAGATATACATGTTACAAGTTGAAAGCAAATGCTGAAACTTAATCATCCTTTGTGTTGCTTCAATGCCTTTTACTTTGAATCTATTGCTTTATGAGTTACCTCTTATGCAAAACTTTTTGATGCTTGTCTTGAAAGTACTATTCATGAAAAGTTTTTGCTTATATGATTCATTGTTTACTCTTTATCTATTTGTTAGCAAACTATAGATCATTGCTTTGAGTCACTTCATTCATGACATGAGCCTTGCAATATATTGATCAAGATTGTGTGAAAGCATGTCTCCTCAGAAATTATTTGTTGTTATCGTTTTACCTACTCGAGGACGAGTAGAACTAAGCTTGGGGATGCTTGATACGTCTCCAACGTATCCATAATTTCTGCTGTTCCATGCTTATATTATACCATTTGCTACATGTTTTATATACACTTCGTATCACTTTTATGCATTTTCTGGGACTAACCTATTAACAAGATGCCACAGTGCCAGTTCCCTGTTTTCTGCTGTTTTTGGTTTCAGAAAGTTACTTCTGGAAATATTCTCGGAATTGCACGAAACAAAAGGCCAGTCCCTATTTTTCCAGCACGTACACGGAGTCCGAAGGAGAGACGAAGAGGAGCCACGAGGTGGCCAAACACACCAGGCGCGGGTGGGCCCAGCCGCGCCTGCAGTGGTTTGGGCCCCTCGGGGGTCCGCCGACATCGCCCCTTCGCCTATTTATTCCCCGAGACGGAAAACCCTAAAACACCGAGCCTTTCATCCAGAACATATTCGCTGCCGCCGCCGTCGTCAACCCTAACTCGGGGGGTTCTGAAGCTCTTCCCGGCACCCTGCCGGAGAGGGGAATCATCACCGGAGGGCTCTACATCGCCATGCCCGCCTCCGGAGTGATGCGTGAGTAGTTCATCCTTGGACTATGGGTCCATAGCAGTAGCTAGATGGTTGTCTTCTCCACTTGTGCCATCATGTTTAGATCTTGTGAGCTGCCTATCATGATCAAGATCATCTTATTGTAATGCTACATGTTGTGTTTGCTGGGATCTGACTTATATTGATACCTATGTGGAGCTGAATATTATATTATCATGTCTATGTCATTTGTGATCTTGCATGCTCTCCGTTACTTGTTGAAGCCTTGGCCAAGTGAATACTTGTAACTCCAAGAGGGGGTATTTATGCATGATAGTTGGGTTCAACCTCTATTTAACCTGGGATAGTGACAGCAAGTTCTAAGGTTGTAGATGTGTTGTTGCCACTAGGGGTAAAACAGCAATGCTTTATTCAAGGATGAATGTATTGTTTACATTACGCACATTACTTAATGCAATTGTCTGTTGCTTGCAACTTAATACTGGAAGGGGTACGGATGTTAACCGGAAAGTGGACTATTTAGGCATAGATGCATGCTGGATAGCGGTCTATGTACTTTGTCGTAATGCCCAAATGAATCTCATAGTAGACACCACAGCTCACACATGCATGTTATATGCACTTATCAATTGTCCAGCTGTAATTTGTTTACCCAGCATGTTAGTTATCTTATTGGAGAGACACCACTAGTGAACTGTGGACCCCGGTCCATTCTTTTACATCTGAAATACAATCTACTGCAATCATTGTTCTCTACTGTTTTATGCAAACAAACATCATTTTCCATTCGATACGTTTAACCCTTTGTTTTCAGCAAGCCGGTGAGATTGACAACCTCACTGTTAAGTTGGGGCAAAGTAATTTGATTGTGTTGTGCAGGTTCCACGTTGGCACCGGAATCCCTGGTGTTGCGCCGCACTACACTCCTCACCAACACCTTCGAAGCAAACCTCGTTTTCCTACTGGTCGATTAAACCTTGGTTTCATACTGAGGGAAAACTTACTGCTGCACTCATCATACCTTCCTCTTGGGGTTCCCAACTGACGTGTGACGTACAAGCATTGTTTCTGGCACTATTAACCTAGAGCCACCAGCCTTGGCATCCCCAAGCTTAGACGCTTGAGTCTTCTTGAAATATGCTGGGGAGATCCATGGAGCCTCCCCAAGCTTAAGCTCTTCATTCTTCTTGATCCTATTATATCATCCTTCTCTCTTTGCCCCTTGAAAACTTCCGTCACACCAACTCAAAGTAGATCTCATTAGAGGGTTAGTGCATAATCAAAAATTCACATGTTCTGTAAAGACGCAATATGATTTGTTACTTTAAACATTAGCTACAGCCACTGATGTTATGTGAAGCTCTTCACCCAAAAAAGAATTTCACTCAACACTAGTAAAAGAGAGAATGCGAAAAATAAAAAGGCATAATCTGTCTAAAACAGAACAGTCCGCAAAGACGAATTTTTTCGAGGCACTTACGACGCTCAGATCGAGAAACTCTGAACTAATGAAAGTTTCAGACATTCATAAAAGATTACGCACAAAAAATTTCAGATTTTTTTAACAATCTGGTGATTTTAGGAATTTCGTACAGTGAACAGCAAAAAATCTGTTTCTGCGCAGCAATCAAAATTAAGCATCATCTTATCATTAGAGGCTACTCTTAGCACAACAATGCGAGAAATAAAGATACAAAGGAGTTGCTACAGAAGTAAACAAACTCCTTGACTCAATAAAATAAAAATTGCATAAAAATAAAATGGGTTGCCTCCCATAAGCGCTTTTCTTTAACGCCTTTTAGCTAGGCACAAAGCATGCATCAAGTATTACCAAGTGAAGAAGCATCAACATTGTAGTTTGTTCGAACAATAGAATCATAAGGTGGCTTAATCTTCTTCCTAGGAAAGTGTTCCATACCTTTCTTGAGAGGAAATTGATATTTTATATTCCCTTCTTTCATATCAATAATAGCACCTACAGTCCTAAGGAAATGTCTTCCCAACACAATAGGGCATGATGGATTGCACTCAATATCCAAGACAAATAAAATCAACGGGACATAATTGTTGTTAACCATGATAAGAACATCATCAATTCTTCCCAAAGGTTTTTTAATAGTAGAATCAACAAGGTGAACATCCAAATAACAATTTTCCAAAGGTGCTAAATCAAGCATATCATATAATCTTTTAGGCATAACAGAAATACTAGCACCAAGGTCACACAAAGCATTAATCAAAGTCATTCATTTTCAATTTAATGATGGGCTCCCAACCATCTTCTAACTTCCTAGGGATAGAAGCTTCATGTTTTAATTTCTCTTCCCTAACTTGTATGAGAGCATTAGTAATATGTTTAGTAAAAGCCATGTTTATAACACTAGCATTAGGACTTCTAGCTAGCTTTTGCAAGAACTTAATTACTTCAGAAATATTGCAACCATCAAAATCAAAGTCATTATCATCAAAAGTAATGGAATTATTCTCTTCCTTATTGCTAGAAATTTCAGCATCTTTATCAAGGACAGTTTCAGAGTTATCAGGCAATTTAGGACATTTTGCAATAGAAGTGGAAACATTACCAACACCAACTATCTTGCCATTAATGGTAGGAGGTTTGTTAACACTTGAGTTTGAAACCTTTCAGAAGTAGTAATATTATAAACTCTAGCAATATTGTTCTTTCTAGCAATTTCATCCTCTCTTTCCCATCTAGCATGCAATTCAGCTAACATCCTCACATTGTTATCAATTTTAACTTGTATAGCATTGAGAGTTTTGCTCTCTTTAACATCATGAGGCATGTTCTTTAGTTTCAATAAGTCAACATCAAGAGCAAGACTATCAACTTTAGAAGAAAGCACATCAATTTTCCCAAATTTCTCCTCAACAGTTTTATTGAAAGCAGTTTGTGTACTAATAAAATCCTTAAGCATAACTTCAAGATCAGAGGGTACACTCTTATTATTATTGTAGGAGTTACTATAGGAATTTCCATAACCATTGCTACTATTAGAAGGATAGGGCCTATAATTGCTATTACCAAAATTATTCCTATAGGCATTGTTGTTGAAATTATTATTTTTAATGAAGTTCACATCAACATGCTCTTCTTGAGCAACCAAAGAAGCCAAAGGAACATTATTTGGATCAACATGTGTTTGACCATTTGCAAGCATAGACATAATAGTATCAATTTTGGCACTCAAGGAGGAGGTTTCCTCAACAGAATTTACCTTCTTACCCGTTGGAGCTCTCTCGGTGTGCCACTCAGAATAATTAATCATCATATCATCAAGAAGCTTTGTTGCAGCACCCAAAGTGATGGACATAAAGGTACCTCCAGCGGCCGAATCCAATAAATTCCTCGAAGAAAAATTTAATCCTGCATAGAAGGTTTGGATGATCATCCAAGTAGTCAGTCCATGAGTGGGACAATTTTTAACCAATGATTTCATTCTCTCCCATGCTTGAGCAACATGTTCATTATCAAATTGCTTAAAATTCATTATGCTACTTTTCAAAGAAATAATCTTAGCAGGAGGATAATATTTTCCAATAAAAACATCTCTGCATTTAGTCCATGAATCAATACTATTTCTAGGCAAAGATAGCAACCATTCTTTAGCACGTCCTCTCAAGGAGAAAGGAAAAAGTTTCAGTTTAATAATATCACCATCTACTTCCTTGAGCTTTTGCATTTCACAAAGTTCAACAAAGTTATTAAGGTGAACAGCAGCATCATCAGTACTAACACCAGAAAATTGCTCTTTTATAACAAGATTTAAAAATGCAGGTTTAATTTCATAAAATTCTGCTGAAGCAGCAGGTGGAGCAATAGGTGTGCATATGAACTCATTGTTGTTCGTGCTAGTGAAATCACACAACTTAGTGTTCTCAGGAGTACTCATTTTAGCAGAAATAAAAACAGTACAGAAAATAACTTGAAAGTAAACTAGATGCAAGTAACTAATTTTTTTTTGTGTTTTTGATAATTGAAAGCAAACAAGATAAAATAAAATAAACTAAGCAAGACAAAAACAAAGTAAAGAGATTGGAAGCGTGAAACTCCCCTTGCAGAAGACTGCTGTCTCCCCGGCAACGTCGCCAGAAAAATAGCTTGATGACGTGAAACACACGTTCGTTGGGAGACCCCAAGAGGAAGGTATGATGTAGTCAGCAGCAAGTTTTCCCTCAGAAAGAAACCAAGGTTATCGAACCAGTAGGAGCAGCAACTCTTCAGAAGGTTGTCAACGGCGCCAGAAAAATAGTGTTGTTGATGGGAGTCTGGACTGTTGACGTGTAATCTGCACACAACACAATCAAACTACTTTGCCCCAACGAAACAGTGAGGTTGTCAATCTCACTGGCTTGCTGAAAACAAAGGATTAAACGTATGGTGTGGAAAATGAGTATTAAATTGCAGAGAATGAAAAAGGAACAGTTTGCAGTTTGTGGTTGTTTAATCAGTGTAAAAGAATGGACCGGGGTCCACAGTTCACTAGTGGTGTCTCTCCATAAAAGATAACTAACATGTTGGGTGAACAAATTACAGCTGGGCAATTGACGAATAGTGAGCGCATGACAATGCATATACATGACATGTTGACTACTATGATATTTAATTGGGCATTATGACATAATACATAGATCGTTATCCAACAGCATCTATGACTAATAATCCACCGCCGGGTTGTCATCCGAGTTCCCCATTGGTATTAAGTTGCAAGCAACGGATAATTGCATTAAGTAAAGTGCGTAATGTAAACAAACACATATGTCCGTGGACATAGCATCGTTAGGTTATCCCTAGTGGCAACAGCACATCCACAACCTTAGAACTTTCTGTCACTGTCCCAGGTTAAACGGAGACATGAACCCACTATCTAGCATAAATACTCTCTCTTGGAGTTACAAGCATCTACTTGGCCAAATCATCTACGAGTAACGGAAAGCATGCAAGATCTTAAATAACATATAAGATAGATTGATAATCAACTTGACATAATATTCAATATTCATCGGATCCCAGCAAACACAACATGTAGCATTACAATAATATGATCTTGATCATGTAGGGCAGCTCACAAGATCTAAACATGATGGCACAAAGTGGAGAGACAACCATCTAGCTACTGCTATGGACCCGTAGTCCAAGGATGAACTACTCACGCATCACTCCGGAGGCAGGCATGGCGATGTAGAAGCCTCCGGTGACAATTCCCCTCTCCGGCAGGGTGCCGGGAAGAGGTTCTGAACCCTCCCGAGCTAGGGTTGACGACGGCGGCGTCTTTGGAACTTTTCGTGGATATTTGCTCAGGTACTTAGGGTTTTCGCGTCGGGGGGAATAAGTAGGCGAAAGGGCGGCGGCTGGAGAGGCCCGTGGGGCCCACACCACCCCAGGGCGCGGCAGGAGGGGGACCCGCGCCCTGGCCACGTGTGCGGCCCACGTGGCTCCTCTCCGTCGCCTCTTTGGTCCGTCAGATGAGTTCTGGTAAAATAGGGACTCCCGTGTAGTTTCGTCCAATTCCGAGAATATTTCCAGACTAGCTTTTCTAGAATACAAAAACAGCAGAAAACAGGAACTGGCACTTCGGCATCTTGTTAATAGGTTAGTCCCAGAAAATGTATAAAAGTGATATAAAGTAGATGCAAAACATGTAGCAATTGGTATAAAACAAGCATGGAACATCAAAAATTATAGATACGTTTGAGACGTATCACCAGTGTGTGCGTGTCTAGGTCTAGATGGATGAGTATGTGAGTTTGTGGTTCGGTTAGGAGTGCCCGAGGTGGGCAGCATCGTGTGTGTGCACTGTGTACTGCTCATTGATCATGGTTGTGAGCCAGTCTGAGCTGAAAATAAAGTTGTATTCTTGCGCCACAAATTTTTTTTGAAACAACTTTTTCTTTATTAATTTGATATTTGGGTACGTTTAGTTTGATATTTGGGCAGGTTGGTACCACATGTGTACTTCGATCTTTGAACACACATAGTTTTTTGAAACAACTCTTTCTTTATTAATTTGATATTTGGGCATGTGTTTTTTGAAACAACTCTTTCTTTATTAATTTGATATTTGGGCACGTTTAGTTTGATATTTGGGCATGTGTTTTTTGAAACAACTCTCTTGCTCTATGAAAACCTTAGGGCACGAACTCTTCTATTTTTGAAACAACTCTTCTATTTTTTTAACCACTTGATATTTGATATTTGGGCATGTATTTGCTTAACCACTTGCTCTATAAAAACCTTAGGGCACGAACTTTTTTGACACATATAATGACTTGAGTACATAGGAAAACACATAGACGCGACCATAACATAGATATATAAATAAAAGCTCTTACATATAACACGACAAACATAAAATACATAGATAAAAAGTTAACAAACGACACAACATAGTAGTAGAAATTAAAAGCCCTAACACACAAGGGCAACTCCATCTTCACGACAACCGTCTTCACTCCTGCTCCTCATCCTGGCCGTTCTCTCCGAGATAGTACGGGAGGCTGTGGATGTTGCCTGTGGGGAAGATGATCGCCACGTCGGTGAAGAAATTGTACGTGGTGAAAGCGATGAACTCCTGCCTACCGAAAAACACCTGGCCGAGCAGGTAGTACGCATCGAAGCGGTTGGTGAAGATGGCGCGGTAGCCTGTCGGTGAAGCGCCGGCGTGGGGACGCAGTTCCTCGAGGCGGAACATTCTCGGAGAGCCGCCGGGAGGTGGTGAAAGCCCGCACGGAGGAACCCTCGGCAAGATCACGAGCACCCCTCCAGGGTGAGATCGCCCACACGCGGAGTTCGTTCTCGACGATGACTCCGGCTGGGTACCGCCTCTCCGGCACGGTGGGTGGGTAGCGGAAGGTGGGGCCGTTGAACTGCATCCTCTCCTCGCCTAGCTTCGCTTCGAGAGTGCTTTGGAGTTGGGTGAAGAAGAGAAGGGCGGCGCAGATGGAAGGTGTGGAGAAGAGACGGAGGGTTGGGTGGTTTAAATAGGGATAGAGCGCCGCATCGCATCTGTATGCGTTCAAACGACGGAGTGTTGCGTGTCGATCCGTATGCGTCGGATTTAATTAAAAGCCACTGACGGCCGCATCTATATCACGCGTGGTAACTGAAACACTGTCGCATCTGTATCACGCGTGTTATTTCATGCGGTGCATCGGCTTCTTCGTGGCGAGCGAACGAGGCGCGCGCGCATGCATGCAAACTACGTGCTCTCCCGCGCATGCATGCAGACGCTGAGATGAAATCGAGGCCTGCAGACGCTGAGACGAAGACGACGGCCTGTAAACGCTGAGACGAGCGCGGCGCAGCACGGCCTGGATAGGCTGAGACAAACACGAGGCCTGCCGAGACGAGCGGCGCAGCACGGCCCAACGGTCCATCACGCGTGCCCTCTCCGCTTAAAAAAAATCCTCCAGCCAATCAGGTTGCAGAAGGAGGCATCTCGCGGATCGCGGTTTGATCGGACGGGTGCAGTAGGCTTGGGTTGGATATACGGTGCCTTCTAGAAGGTTTGACCAAGATTTGACTTGAGCATAAAAAATACAAAAAAATCCAAAAAATGAAAAAACTCGCGCACATTGTCTCCTTATGACATATACTAACGTCTCAAATTAATAAACATTGTGTACATACATTTCAACGAAATGAATGCATGATATATCGAAACTCAAACTATGAAGTCCAATGTTGAGTAGAAGTGGTTTTGGATGTGTAACATGAAATTTTGAAAAAACTCACCAAAGCTTCATTTAGAGTAACTAAGAAGGATCCGGGCTTATTTTTTCATTTTCATGTTTTAAACTTGTTTAAATGTTGGTCAAACTTAGGTTTGACAATTTCAAAATAATCATAATAAATTCAAAAAAAGTCAAAAAAATGAAAAACCTGCGCACATAGTCTTAATATGTCATATACTGTCGACTCTAGTTGATAAACAAGGTGTAGGTACATTCAAACGATCCATGCATGAATCTGGTGTCATTTCTCAAATCTCAAACTATGAAATCTTAGTTTGAAGAGAAGTGGCTTTGCATTTGCAACATTAAATTTGAAAAAACTCACCAAAGCTCATATTGGAGTGACTAAGAAGGATGCAGGCTTAATTTTTCATTTTCATGTTTTAAACTTATTTAAATGTTGGTCAAACCTAAGTTTGACCAATTTTTAAAATAATCATAATAAATTCAAAAAAAAAAAAAAATTGAAAAACATGCGCACATAGTCTATATATAGAATAGATGTCTAGGTAAGTTATTTGGCTGATTTAGACAAGGTCGAAAAAATCTTGCTTAGAAATGAGGCCATTTACCCTACCTTTGGAGCTCTTTTCTAGCACATTTTTCATGAATGTGAGTTTCGGTACCCATTTGCCTCAAATTCACTATGGTTAGAACAAAACAAGTTCACTATAGTTTGGAAAGCATTGCAACTTCATAATAGCTCATTTGAATTTTTAGGTTAAATTCGATTTTTGGGATAAATTTGAATTTCGGTACACATTTGCCTCAAATTTTGGCATGACTTGCTCAAAACATGTACCATCATCAGTCCAACATCATCCAAACATAGTGCTAACATAGATACATCATCAGTCAACAGAAATACAACATCATTCTACTTGGTTCCAACTCAGTCTAAATAGCGTTGGGGCTTCTTTGTGATCCTTGGCTTTTTTGCCACCACTTTGCTCCTTGTGCTCACCGTGCTCATAGCTTCTTGTCTTCTCCTCTTGGTAGTCGGTACCTTAACCTTCTTCTTCGAAACTATACCAGAGCTGTACAAAACATAAAGGTTAGTGAGATCATGAAAATGAAAAATGAAAAATGAACACTAGTGAGATCATGGCATGATTTACATACCATGGCGTTGGATCATCATTTGGAGCATCCAGTGGATCATCATTTGGAGCATCCAGTGGATCATCATTTGGAGCATCAAGTGGATCATCATTTCGAGCATCGAGTGGATCATCATTTCGAGCATCGAGTGGATCATCATTTGGAGCATCGACTGAATCATGCCACTGCTGACCATCATTTCCATCATCCGAATCACTTGACTGCTGACCATCATTTTCAAATGCTGCATCCGGCTGATGACCATCATTTTCATCATCGATACTCTCTCCAAACGCTGGATCTACTGCGTTATCACAATATTTGCCGAAATGACCAGACCCACCACACCTTGTGCACTTACGCATCCTCGCTCCAAGTCCAGCTCCTTCACTGCGACGTCGGTGTCGACTCTTCCTCGGTCTACCTGCAGCTCTCTTCAGAACTGGAGCACAAAGTTTGAATCCAGGGTCCACTCTGTCCCATTGCTGTTTTCCCTCCAAAGCAGGCAAGGCATGTGCATATGTGGCTTTGAACATTGCAACAGAGTAGTACTCATGCACATACTGCTGTATATTGCCTGCTGGACCTGAGAGAGAAGTGATGAAAAACAAGGCATGAATGCATGGCAACCCAGTTATCTGCCATTGCCTACAACTGCAAGTTCTAGATTCTAAATCCACTGGATATCTCCAGTCTCTCTTCTCTTTATCCATGACTGATACCTCTGATGTCGTATCCGAGATAAGAGTCATGTTCATTATCAAGCCTTCTTTTTTTGCTTCAATACCTTCATCACAGTCGGGATAATAATGTGGCCCATGAATTTTGCCGCAGCTATTCCAACACGAAAATGAAATTTCTGGGCGTATTCTATCCTTATCCTGTCAATCAAATCCACCAAATAAAGATCCTTTAGTTTCCGGATCGTTGAGTTGAAAGACTCTGCAAGATTATTGTGCACATAGTCAACTTTGCTCAGTTCACTGAATTGGCTTCTGGCCCATAACTTCGAGTGGTGTGTTTCCAAGTATTCCTTCACTTTGTCATTCGTGTATAACTGCCTCATGTGGTAGTTGTGCTTCCTCACACTGCAAGTCAAAGATGCTCGCCATAAATTGTCGGTAAAAAACTTTCCTTTGAATTTCTTCACAAAATTTGCAGCAAGGTGACGCATGCATTCCCTATGCTCTACTCCTGGGAACACATTGTCCACGGCCACTTCTAAACCCTTGCATGCATCTGTGTGAATTACCAACCCTTGGGATGTGAAATAGCCCGACGCAGATTCTGCAAAAACCATGTCCAGCTCTCCTCAGACTCTGTCTCCAGCACACCGTAGGCAACTGGAAAAACAAAATTGTGTGCATCAACTGCACAAGCTGCTACTAACTGTCCTTTAAACCTCCCTGTGAGAAAAGTAGCATCAATAGCCAAATAAGGCCTGCAGCCTACCAAAAAACCCATGCGACAAGCTTCAAAGCACACAAAAACCCTCCTAAAGCATTCCTTGGTCCTTGTCACTCCCTTCAATGTGTACTCCACGGAGTGGTGATCAATTTCAACAATACTACCTGGGCTTGTCCTCTCCACTTCAGCTTTGAATGAATACAACAATTCAAAACTTTCATTCCACTTACCATAGATAGATTCCATAGCCTTTTGTTTACCATTGAACACCCTCATGTATGGTAAATCTATCTTGAACTTGTCTTTGATGTTTTTCTGCAATTCCTTTGTACCCACTTGATGGTTTTCTGCCACCCACTTCTTTACTTCATCCGCCACCCATCTTGACTTGGCTCTACTGATTGTTTCCTTCCTAAGGGTTGATTCTTGGCATGTGTGGCTAAAAGGGTTCACTTTGACCTGAATATTGGTGCTATTGCGCATTTTAGATGCGTGCATCCTCCATGGACAATCCTCGTCACACAATGCACTGTGTAACGCTTTTTATCGCTCTTGTCAACTTCAAACGCACGTTCTGCCTTCATGCAGTACGTCACAAGTGCATTTCTACACTCACTCATGGATGCAAAAATGGAACCTTCTTCCATATGAGGGTTCTCAGGGTCCCATTCAACAGGTGGCCGGTCTTCCTCCTCATCAAGGTCATTGTCAGACTCATCTTGGATTTCAGCCCGAGATGTCCGTCTTAAATTCTGAAAAACATCAGAATATAGCCTCTCTTCATCATCCGCAGAAATGTAGGCATCAGACTCCACTTCAACAGGGACCCTTTTGCCGGTGCCCACACTTGTCGAGCCACCACGTCGCGATGGATTACTGAACTGTTCTGGCTAGAGTTGGCATTACGACGAGATGGTTCTGCCCGAGAAGATGAACCCGCCGCCGTATGTCCAACTGCCGGCACAACCACATCAGTTTGCAGCCTCACATGAAAATTCTCTGTCTCCTTATGCTTAGCAAACATGGTAGCGAGCTCTGCATCATTACTAATTTGGACCCAATCTTTTCCCCCATCATAGTATCTAAATTCCACTTCATCATGCAAACCCCAAGGATACGGGCGCAAATCACCTCCCCAAATTGTCTGAAACTCCAATTACAATCCATTGGCAACGGATAATTGAAACCACCTTGGAATTTCTTCTTATTGTTTGCATCGACGATGTACCGGTCCCTTCTAATGTTCACCAAGAAAGCAAACCGCAACTCCATCCTAACCCACGAAAAACAGAGACGCAATCAGCGCAAATCAATGGATCCCATGTCGAATCGACAATTCAAATACACAAGCAAAGCTCAGTACTTACCCATCGGGAACCCAATCGTGGACGCGACGTGTCTCCGGACCCACGCCTGCATCTCCAACTACTCCGGGATCGCCGCCGCTCGCCATTTCATCGCTTTCCATTTCGTCGAGCAGGTGGCGGGCACAGTGGCGGAACGAGCGCCCCACCAGCGGTGTCGCAGGACGGTGGCGGTGGAGCAGGTGGCCACGCGGAACGGCGGCGGCGGTGCAGGTGGTGGTGGCGGCGGCGTAGGTGGGTGCTGCTGGCGGCGGCGCAGGTGGTGGTGGTGGCAGGTGGTGCTGCGGCCGGTCGGGATCAGGTCGCGGTGGATCAGGTGGCGGTGGCGGTGGATAAGGTGGCGGGGGAGCAGGTGGTGGTGGCGCCGCAGGTGGTCATGGAGCCGCAGGTGGTGGTGCGGCGGCGCACGACGGCGGGTGGCGGCAACGCACGACGGCGTGTCGGGAGGCTCGGGTGTGGCCGATTCAGAAAGTCAACTCATGGCGCGGGCAGCAACGGTCTCGTGTTTTTTTTTGAACGGTATCGCGTCTCCGCCTGGTCCCACCTGTAAGCTCCGGACCCACTTCACTAACGCCACCAGACGGAATCACTTCAAACTCACGGTTTCGACCTCTCCATAGTAGTTGCGCACGAGGTAAGGGCAAAACTGAGCACCATTCAGTGCTAGGGGCAAAACTGAGTAGCTCAAATCCCCTGAAGGCAATTCGATAAATGACCCATTTTGTTATAGGTAAATAAACTCAAGAGATACTTCAGTACCTAGATTTTGGCAAGGTTCCTAATGTAGTTTTTTTTTTACATTCTTTTGACGGTTAACGGGCAGGAGCTGTGCCACTACATTATAGGAGAGAAAGAATACAACGAATTTTAGAAGTTTAGCTAATCGGAGGAACGATCAGTCAAAAAATAAAAAGTGAACTACTCCCAGAACACCTCTCTCAGGGCATGTACAATAGTGTACACTCAGCCGTCTGTAAGGTGTGCCACGTAATAAATTTGATGATGTGTAAAAAATCTAACCAGAAAACTGCCTGAGTCCGTCGGTAGAAATAAAGACGGTCTATTCCCGTGGAATTCGTTGCTACCGACGACCTTTATTCCTGTTGTAAGAGCGCCGAATAAATCGTGGGCTCATGGGCCCTATTTTACGGGGGAAAGGCTATGCCGCGACGTGATTAAATTTGTTGCCGGTAACTATCTACTGACCCTGTCGACCATATGGACAGACACCCCACTGTGTAACCTGTCTATAACCCTGTCTAGAAGTGACGTGGAGAATCAGTGCAGACAGCCGGTGTCTAGACTGCTGTACATGCCCTCAAGAGGAAAACATCGTCTCTAACCAGTTGTAGCACCCCAGCCGCCGTGAGCTGTTTATTCTGAAACGTGTGTCTGTTTCGTTCCTTCCAGATGTGCCAGACCACGTACGCTCCTTCGAGGTCCCAAAATCTGATCGCCTCCACCAGGAGGTTACCGACGTGGCTGAGAGAGCGATCATCGACAGCTGCGGGTAATCAGCGGCAACGAGCAACTATAGATCCTTTGCAAAGGGGCAATGGATTAGGAGGTGCGCCGCCGACTCAGATCACCTGATCACATAAGCATCAATTGGGAGAGTGTGGCCATCCCCTTGCAGCTAGCCTGTCCGAGGTCCAGTTGTGATTCTGAAGCAGCAACCAAATGTAGAACTTAACCTTCAAGCTCCATCACCTAGCCATATGGGGGCGCGGCACCCTCGCAAGAAACTGGACTTCGTACGCGCTCTTGGCGGAATAGACTCCGTTTGTCGTCAAATTCCACCTAATCTCGTCCCTTTCGTCCGTGAGCACCACCTCCTGCATGCACCCGGTGCCAAAGATCAACGAACTGCGCCAGTTGGGGTGCCATGGAAATGTGCCTGAGCCCCACCATCCAACGACCCCCTGCAGAGCATCATGCACACACAAATTCTTCCGCCAGGCTAGAGGGAACACATCTGGCGCGATCTCGCAAAGCGCCACGCCCTGAAGCCAGCGCGCAGACCAGAAATTAGCCAGAGTTCCGTTCCCCAACGTGATCGTGGTGCAGGAGGCGAATAGCCTGCGATCAACCGAATCGCACGGAACACCAGTGCCCAGCCATGGCCTCTCGCTGTGATCCCACTCATACCAAAGCCAGCGAAGGCG
Source organism: Poa pratensis (assembly GCA_947311845.1). Taxonomy (NCBI): domain Eukaryota; kingdom Viridiplantae; phylum Streptophyta; class Magnoliopsida; order Poales; family Poaceae; genus Poa; species Poa pratensis. The sequence goes on from CAMZMU010000065.1 coordinate 9,095,928, forward strand.
AAGGGCACGGTCGCAACAAGCCAGGTACTTAATGCCCAGACCTCCAAGTTTCTTGGGTGCCGCGCCACCTGCGCCCAATTTACCAGGCACTTCCCGCCATGCACTTCCTCATCCCCGACCCACAGGAAGCTTCTCCTAGTCTTGTTGACCTTCTCGATCGCCCACTTATCCAGCGCCGAAACAGGTTAGGAAATAGGTGAAGATTGTTGACAGCGTGGAGTTTCAAGGCATTGATACCTGGCAATATATAACAGCTGTTCTACTTATTGTTCCATCTACCGATTTACAAGAACTTTGTTTTCTAAGAATGCTTTCGAGGTGTCATTTGTATCAACAGAAGACATAACTTACTTTGTCATTTTTCCTTATGAACTGAAGTCAAACAATACTTCTATCAGAGTAGCAGACTCTTCTAATACAGAACATGTCGATCTCTTCAACTACAAATAGTTCTTACACAGCATTATAGGAAATTTGTTCTTAGTTCTTCTAAAATCAGGATTACACTTTAAGCAAAATGACTAACCAGTTACAAGTTAACCAGAGTGCAAACTGTACACAGACTACAGCATAAGATCATGCTCCATAATATAATTTCCAGAACTCAAGATTCACTTCGGAATTCTTAATAACACTGTAACTCGATGACTGAATCCCGGAACGAGCCAAATAGAATATTCAGCAAAACCATGTAGTCTATCAAAGTAAGTTAACCTTAGACAGGAAGACCCATTCAATACCGCGTACAATGTCCACACTGCATCATTACATGTCCCGGTCAGGTCTTTCTCAGTCCTCAACGTTAAGTACACCATCAGGGATCACTTCTTATCTATCACAGAATTCTTAGATCGAATCATGGAGATTGGGAGCCTATCATACACGCCATTGTGACAACATCGCCAAAGAAGATTTGCCGGTCACCACACCTTTCCCTTTGCCACTGCTAGAAGGTTCCCGCTGACCACCAGCGGAAGAAATATCTTTACTTTTACCATTTATTTCCTGCGAACAGACTGAACATCAAAAAATACTTTACGTACACTCAGTTTTCAATTACACTGAAAGTGGGCGCGGTATGGTTGATTTAGTTTGGAGTAGTAGCTTCTTTATAGTTGCCTTTGCCAGGATAGATGCCAGAGCAAGGACTTCGTCGGTTTTACTCACTGGAGTAAGGCTCTCTTCAAATAAGCTGAATCTTGAACCAGGGATAAAGTGTAAATCAGAGGTGCGTGTCTCAGTGACTTAACGAATGCACTCTAGAACTTGACGCGTAGGGTCATAGGTGTAAACCTTTTTCTCAAACTTTTCATAAACCCAGTGCTTGCTAGTAGCAATCACAATCTTCTTCCGTGACCTGCAATTGCCAACAGAACCAATAACCTTCACAACCTGTGGGTCACTTAATTCTCTTCCGATGTGCCCCAACAAATCGATTCGAATATTCAGTGACCAATCACCGGAGCCATAATCCAGCAGTCCCCAAATCTCCAAGGCGCTTCCATGAGGGCTTCCGTTGCGAAGGTTCCGTACTATACACACCTGGTCATCCATCACAACCAGGTGTTCCCCTTCTGACTGGGACCATGGGCGCTTGTTTTCTGTTGGCCCCCAGAACGGCGGTGAACGGACGGTTCCGAAGGTCTCCTCTGCAACAGAAAACAATATGATAGCAGCTTTTGGCCTTCTAACGATAAAAGTAGGACATATGAGCCAATGCAGGAATCCATTGGCAAACACAGGTGACATTTTGTTGAACACTGCATGATTAACTGCAGAAATTGCAACCTGAAACAACCCGAAGGGTAGTTCTCCAGCCGCTGGCCTCCAACGATCAGCTCCCGGTGTGTACACATCACACATGACCACCCCCGTTTCATTGTTATACGCTTTGATCAACCTCACCACCTTGTACTCCCTTGTCTGGGCATCAAATCCCAGTCCAGCAGTGTAACCGCGTACAGGATAACGGTATGGTGGCAGACGTGTAATTGCCCGTGTGGCGGCATTGCAAACATAGTAAGCTCGCGCAGCAGCATCAATCAGAAGGGTGAGTCCACAGCATGCTGAGGGCGTTAGCACTTCCACGGAGGTGTGGAGGGTAGAGTCAAAGGTGAAGAGTAAATCATCTCTTTGGCCCGACAGTGAGTATGAGTACACTGTACTGGAGTCCAAACTTGATGTGGGTGAGACCACCAGTAGCTTTGGTGCTGGCGGGAGCACCTTAGATGTCGCCATGTGGAGGCTGCAGAAATCCTTGGAGAAGAGGGCAGCCCAAGAGCGGCAGACAGCCCGAAAACGGAGAATGGATTCGACGGGGAGCCGGAGCAGAACCTCCAACATCATGTCGTGGGGAAGCAACATCGTGCAAACAGATACATCGGGCTTCTTCCTCTTGTTGCTTAGGAAAAACTCCACCGTCATCTTCGCAGCCACGCCACAGGGCGCTGCACTCTTCCTCTTGTTGCTGCTACCCATCATGCCACCCCCGACGTCCGTGGACAATACTATATGACAGCAAGATGGTCTGTGGCGAAATCAACCTACGGGAATAGTTTGGGTGTTAGTACAATGAACCTTCATATGTTTTATTTAGTTTGGAAAGCTTTAGGCTGAACCTAACACCAATTTTTTGGTGTGGAAAATAAATTGACGGGCTGCTATTAGTACTATGAAGTATATGAACTGAGGGCAATATGCACCAAAACACACTGCAGGACTGACCGCACCTTGGATAGTAATATCGTTTCCGATGATATATTTGCATTTTAAAAAAACAAATTTATATGTTTACTTTTACAAAATGACTGTTGATAATAGCAAAAAAAATTAGGCCAATAGACATCAATGCGTTAGAAGATGTCCCCGCACCATATGTAACAACAGTGATTGAATTGAAGTGGTCAGATCGAACTTTAGCAAGACAGATCTGGCTGGTTTACATTACAACAAATTGAAGACGAGAGCAAAACGAGATCTGTCTGAACGACAGATCGGAGCAAGGTAAGGTAGGGCTTCCTTACCAAGCGAATCTGCTGAAGGGGAGCAGGAGGATGGCCGCGAGCAGCAGTTCCTTCGCTAGGGTTTACGGCGGCCCGGCCACGGAAAGACTCGATTTTTCTCGCGGGGGCGCCTTTTTATATCGAGAGGAAATCGGTTCGGACCGACTTGAAGATCTTTCCTTCCTCCCCGCGTTTCAGAAAATTTAATCGTATGCAAACATTGGCCCGCGAACGCCCTTCCGAGACACGTCTTTACTTATAACGGTAAGTGATAGGGGATAACCTACACTAATAAAAGGGCTGTACATGTGCGATTTGGGGGATTAAATTGTCCAGTCTATAGTAGTGCGCAGCTCTTCATTTTTTTTTCCCAAGAATACACAAGCTATGCATTAAGATAGGAATATAGTGTTCGTTACAAGAGTTACAAGATGCAGATCACAGGCGACCAAAGCATCAAACATTCAAACCGAAACAAGAACAGAACAAGAGAAGATAAGAAATTAAGTAATTCGTCTTGAATGTCTACACAACATTGCAGTCTTCCACTGCTCAAATTCCACTCGAATTTTCCTGGACACTTCCGTCGACATCGAGGCGAACCTGACAAAGTCCCGGCTATTCCGTTTCAGCCAGACAGAGCACGAGATATGAACGACTAGGGAGTTAACCTCCTTACGATCCGAAGAAGGCACTACTACCAAAATTAGACATGGCAAGCTCTTCATTGGTTTTATTACAAACTGAAGCAAGGCTCTCTTCAAATAAGCTGAATCTTGAACCAGGGATGAAACGTGTGACAGAGGTGTGTGCCTCGGTGACTGAAAGCAGGCCTTCTAGAACTTGACACCTAGGGTCATAGGTGTAAACCTTTTTCTGAAACTTGTCATGAACCCGGTGCTCGCTAGTAGCAATCACAATCTTCTTTCCAGACCTAGAATTGCCAACAGAACCAATAACTCTCACAACCTGTGGCTCACTTAATTCTCTCCCGACGTGCCCGCACAAATCGATTCGATGATTCAGCGACCAATCACCAGAGCTATAATCCAGCAGTCCCCATATCTCCAGGGCGCTACCATGAGGGGTTCTGTTGCGAAGATTCCGTACAATACACACCTGGTCATCCATCACAACCAGGTGCTCTCCTTCTTACTGGGACCAAGGGCGCAGGTTCTCTTTCGGTCCCCAGAACGGTGGTGAACGGACGCATCCGAAGGTCTCATCTGCGACAGAGAATGATATGATAGCAGCTGTTGGCCTTTTGATGAGAAGAGAAGGATTGATCAACCAGTGCAGGGACCCGTTTGCAAACACAGGTGGTATCTTGTTCATCACTGCATGATCAACTGCAGAATATGCAAACATGGACCACTTGAAGGGTACTCCTCCGGTCGCTGGTCTCCAACGATCAGCTCCTGGTGTGTACACATCACACCTGAGCATATCCTTCTCATAGGAATACCCTTTTACCAACCTCACCACCTTGTACTCCCTTGACTTGGCATCAAACCCCAGTCCTGCACTGGAAACATGTCCCGGGTCACGGTAAGGTGGCAGACGTGTGACTGCCCGTGTAGCTGCATTGCAAACATAGTAAGCTCGCAGAGCGGCGTCAAATAGAAGTGTGAGTCCACAGCATGGTGATGGCGTCACCACTTCCATGGAGCTGTCGCAGGGACGGTGAAAGGTGAAGAGTAAATCATTTTTGGGGGCTGAAGGCCGCGAGCATGAGTACACGGCAGTGAAATCTAACGTTTCCGTGGGGGAGAACAACAGTAGCTTTGGTTCTGGTGGCAGCATCTTATTCTTAGCTGTGGCCATGTGAAGAATGCAGAAATCCTTGGACGAGAAGAGTGCGGCCCAAGAGCGGCAGACGGCCCGGAAGCGGAGGATGGAATTGACCGGGAGCCGAAGTAGCACCTCTACTATCATGTCGTCGGGAAGCACGGCCGCGCAACCGGGTACAATGCTGGTCTTTCTCCTCTTGTTGCTTAGCGACGCCGTCGGCGGCGGCATGTTTGCGGCCGCGCCGCAGGATGGCGTGGCACTGAACTCCTTCCTCCTGCTGCTGCGCATCATGCCTGCAGCCAATCGGGGCAATTTCGTGAGGTGCAGTATTGAGGCTGCACGAGCTTGCAGTATTGACGGGCTTCAGAGAGATCAAGAACTCTTACGAAAAGCTAAGGCTCCTCGCTAGCACTATATATTGACAGGCTTCTTACCGAGAAAGGCTCGGAATCCGATTCCGTTAGGAACACCAGGAGGGCTTCCTTGCCAACGCGGAAGAGTCGAGTCTGGTTTGGGACGACCATAACAGGGAGTCCTCGTGGTCAAGTACTACTTGTTTTAGATTTTTGGAAAGTGTCTTAGATTTTTGGAAAGTGTCCTAGTAAGAGTCGGCTTTTAGTTGTCTATGTACTACCTCTGTCCCGTGTCAAGTTCTCAACAAGCCATCGCACTCATATAAAAAAAAAACAAGCCGTCGCGTACCAGCCTAAAAGACGAAGTTCAACTCGAGCCAGCGCCTAGTATCGAAATTCAACTCGAGGATCAAAAAGAAAGTGATCAAGCACAGGTACAGGAACACAATTTCCTAATTTGTACTCGGCCGGACTGACAATTCAAACGACACAAAACACATGTGAATCGTCTCCACAGGTAGTTTCCAAACAAAATGCGATACGATCAGTTCAACTTGAGGATCTAAGGGTGTGTTCAGTTCTGGAACCAGATGGAATGGAATGGAACCGTTCCATTCCACTGTCATGGAACCGTTCCATTCCTGTGTTCGGTTTGGACAAAAAATTGTCGCGGAACCGTTACATTCTTGTGTTCGGTTTTGGAATGGGATGAGAATGGAATGAAGTGAGAATAGAATTATTCTAAACTCGATTAATTATTTCCTAAACTGGATTAATTGTTGCTAAACTTAATTAATTATTGCTAAATTTGATTAATTATTCCTAATCTTGATTAATTGTTCCTAATCTTGATTAATTATTGCTAAACTTGATTAATTATAGCTAAACTTGATTAAATTAGAGGGAGATTACTGTGCCGTTCCACTTCGTCCGGCCGAATCGGCCGGACCGGTGCATTCCGAATATTGAGGGAATATTCCCTTTTCTGGAACCAGTGAATTCCATTCCATGTCTGAACCGAACACAAGAATGGGTTCTGGGAATGGAACGGTTTCATTCCATTCCACCTTGTTCCAGAACTGAACACACCCTAAGTTCGTGAGCATGCCTTTGGCGCAGAGGACCAAACATACGAGTGGACTTGCATTACCGAAAACTAATAAAACAGCGAACATCAGTTTCGCTAACCCCTGCAATCACGGACCGTCACCACTTTGAAACTGATCAATATTTCGCCACCGGTCCCCCTCGCCGCGACTCCCTGTCCGTCACCACTTCCACGGTGCGCTCGCCGCCCGGTCCCGGCACTGACACCTTTTCGACGGTGCGCTCGCCGCCCGGCAGTGCGAGGTCTCCTTCCTGGACGGCGCCCACGCTGGCGGGTACCACCGTCTTCTTGCTGGACGACGTCGCCCTTACAGCCCGCCAGCAAATTCGTCTTGTTCGACGGCACCCTCGCCACCAGACAGCACAAGGTGTCCTGGACGGCACCCTTGCAGTCCGGCAGCACCGTCATCTTGCTGGACAGCGCCCTCGCCTCCCTGCACTGCGCCATCAAGTGGGTGGCCGTCAGCTCCTGTAAAAACGGTGACAAGTTACTCTTGCTCCTACTGTCAATCTTCCATAAAATAAATTCTGAATAGGTTTTTTAACCACACTAAACGCTTCAACTGGAATCTCCAAAGTTTGTTTCACACTTTGCCGGACATGATCAGGTGTATTATGGTTAAAATAAATTGAGCTCTTCTCTCTATTAACACACTGGCCCGAACACTCACCATAAATCCGCAAAATCTCATTCAGTCTTTCTCCACTTTGAGCACTAGCCTTCAAGAAAATAAGGCTATCATCGGCGAACAACAAATGATTTATCCATGGAGAATTAAAACGGACTCTTATTCCTCTGTCCACATAATTACCTCCAAAGTGATTTAGCAAAGCAGTAAACCCTTCACCACAAAGAAGCAACAAATAAGGGGAGATCGGATCACCTTGGCGTAAACCCCTGGAAGGGGTGAAATACGGCAACAATTCACCATTTACTCGAACAGTGAATCGGACTGAAGATACACATTTCATAATCAGTCTCACTGAAAATTCGCTGAAGCCCATCCTTAACATAATTGCTTCCAAATAATTCCACTCAACACGGTCGTAGGCCTTCATCATGTCCAACTTAACAGCTCCAAAAAATTTATTTCCTTTCTTCTTTCTTCTCATTGCATGACCACACTCATACGCAATAAGGACGTTATCCCTAATGAGCCGTCCAGGAACGAAAGCACTTTGTTCTTCACCAATAATATTATCCAGAAAGACACGCAGTCTATTGGAAATACATTTTGCGCCTATCTTGTATAAAACATAACACAAGGAGATAGGTCTATATTGGGAAATTTTCTGCCGTACCTTAGGAATTAAAGTGATAGAAGTATCATTCAAACCAGCCGGTAAAACACCCCCATTCAAGAAATCCAGAACAGCCAGCACGACATCACCTTTCAGTAGATCCCAATGCCGCTGAAAGAAACCGGCGGTGAAACCATCTACACCGGGAGCTTTAGATGGGGCCATTTGAAACAAAGCAGTTTTTATCTCCTCCTCGATATACACAGCGTCCATACCATCAACCATATCCTGAGACATTATTGGTTGCACAAAATTCAAGAGTTCATCCATGTTTCTGAAACCTTGTGAGCGATACAAATCTTTGGAAAAAACCCTGAACTTCTACTTGATTTTCTTCCCTACTTTCACACACAGATCCATCTCCCCTCACCAAAAATTCAATTTTGTTCATACGTCTGCGCTGACCTGCTTGTTTGTGAAAATAGGAAGTATTCCGATCACCTTCACGTAACCACAACACTCTAGATCTTTGCTTCATCCTGATTTCCTCCTGATGGAGTGTTCTTTTCAGTTTCTTAACAATAGTGTGTTCTTCATCAGTAGGGCCTAGGCCCACCGAAGCACAACGGATGCGGTCCAATCTTTGCCGCAGTTTTCGAACAGTGCGGGCCAAAGAACCAAACTCCTCCGCTCCCTGATACCCGATGACGTAGTTACCTGCGTCAAAAGAATATGGGTTAGGTTGAGACTCCAAGTGCAGAGTGTGTAGTAAGTGGAAGACGTGTTTTCCCCACGAGGGGTGACTCGAGGGTTTAATATCGAACTCTCGGGAAATCAGTAGTGAAGATTTATCTTTCCTATCCTTCTTTTGGTTACCTACAAAACAAAGTAAATGTTTTGGTCCTCAACCTCACCTAGTGGTTGTCAAGCACAAGGTGTGAGAATGATATCAAGATAATATGCAATGCAAACAAGAAATAAATATGCAGTGGTGGTAAATAAATATGCAAGGATGGTGGTAGCAATGATAAATGATATTTTTGGGTTTATATGATGAATGCAAGATGTAAAAGTGTTTTTGTATTTTCGGATTTTTAAATGGCAGAAAATGGAAAAGTGGTTGGAAAGGTGTTTCTTATGATTAAAAATGGACCGGGGTTCATGGTTTCACAAATGCACTCTCTCTTTAATAAAGTGGTAGACAATGGAACACTAGAGGTTACATATGAGATTGCAACACAACAGTTTAATGACAAGTTATAATTATATGGGCATCACGTCCTAACATAGAGACCTTTTGGTTATTAGTCTCTCTTATACTCCACCAAGATGCGAACTAAATCATAACACCTCAGTAATTAAGATAACTCAGAGTATAGCAATAAGTATCATGACATGAAGTTAAAATAAGAACATGCTAGATCTAGTCATGGATGAAGTGGCAATGGTCACACCCACATCTCCGGTAGCATGGTATTTCTTTTTATCCTTAGTGAGGCAACAAAGTAAGGTAGAGATACCCAAGTGGATCGCAGAACTTTCTCTCACGTTCACTGCACTAGCCACCCCCCGTTACTCCAACTAATGCACACGTTCCCCCTCACACGCTCTCATAAACATGCTTGATCATGACAAGTAAATAAGAACGGGTACATAATATACATCTAGTTTCATAACTAAAACAAAACCATTGCAATCTCAAACATATATTAACTCATAAAAAGATCCACCACAAAGGTATTACATAGATGACCGTAATCATGTTCAGCAGCTCATACGGTACTAATTAGTGAAGCTCGAGAGAGAGAGATACAAAAGTTACTTCCACAAACCCATAGTCCAGAGGTGGACTACTCCCTCTTCATCATGGAGACGGTGGATAAGTCGTTGGAGAAGATGGAGACCACACCGGCTGCGCCCCGCCGGAGTTTCCCCCCTCCAATCTGCAACTCTAGGTCTCTGTTTCGGTGTTTCTGTGTTTCTGCGGCGCTCCTTCCAGAGAACGTCGGGGGACTATTTTTATAGCCGGTTTTAGGTCAAAACAGAGTCGGTGTAGGAAAGATCGACGACAACGGAGCTCCGAGAGCCAAAAGGGGGGTCCCACGCGGCCAGGTACATGGGCTGCGTGGGCCCACTCATCTGGGCCCTCGGGCCTCCGCTTGTTTACTTCCTTCGATCCCACGCTTTGTTCCTTCCAAAAACTGATGCTCGTAAATTTCCAGGTCATTTGGACGTCGTTCGGGTCCCTGAAACATTAAAATATAGAAATAGGGTTTTCTGCCTGTGCAGGGTTAATTCCATAAAAAATAGGAAACATATCAAATATTTCCAAAATCATTATAAAACAGTGATATAACCCTTATATGATGCAAATATGACTAGAATATAAGTAAAATAATGCAAAGTTCATATATGCATTTTACATGCATCACTCCCCAAGTAGAAATTTTCCTTGGAGCAAGCGGAGAGCATCAACAACTGGATCCATGCAGACCATTCTGGCCGGATCCCTGTACCCAGGTATCAAGAATTAGCTTGTTGTAGTCAGCATGAGTTTGCCAAACATTCTCGTAGTGAAATTGTTTTGTCCGACGAAAGTTATCATCTGACAATCTCTCCGTAGTTCAGCAAGGACAAAACAATGATCTGATTCAGTTGACACAATATGACGAACTCTAGTATGTCCAAACCGAGCCAAAAATTCAGAGTTGGCTAAAGCTCGGTCGAGTCTGGCCTTCACATTGGCCTCACCAGCTTGCCTATTGTCCCAAGTATAGGCAGTACCCGACCACCCTAAATCTTGGAGCAGGCAATCATCAACAGCTTCACGAAAATTCCTCATCTGCCACTCAGGCCTAGCTGCTCTAGAAAAATGTTCAGAATTGTACATGGTCTCATTAAAGTCTCCCATACACAACCAAGCTGAGTGTGGAATTGAGAAGAGTGTCCGCAAAAAACACCAACTCTCATGTCTGTTTTCTGCTCTTGGGGCTCCATAAAATCCAGTGAGCCTCCATTCAAAAGCATTTGGTTCCTTCTTTCGCACCATAACATCAATATGGCCAGAACTAGCACTTTTTAGATCAACTTCATAGCCAGACGACTAGAAAAGGCCTAGACCGCCGCTAAGACCATCACTATCGACCGCTACACATCCTGCCAACCCCAGCTGAGATTGCAGATTTTCCACTCGCTTCGCACTAATTTTTGTCTCCATTAGGAAAACCAGTGCACGACCTTCCTGCTTCACTATGTTGTGAAGCTCTCGAACGGCCCCGGGGTTCCCAAGCCCCCGGCCGTTCCAACCTAAACAACTCATTGGGCCGGGCAGGGCTGGGTACCAGCCTCTGCCGAGTTTTGAGAGTTGGAAGGAGTCTTTCTCTTCTTGTTGGATTCAAAATCAGAAGTTGCCTTCTCACTAGATGCATCACCCTTCTCTCCTTTCTTTGCCCAATAGACAACCAGCCTATTATTCGCATTCTGATATGGAGCTGATGAAGGTGAATGTACAATTTTCCGATAAACTTGCTTTGGTGCCTCAGTCTTACGTTTCCTCCCATCATTCATTGACGGAGACGTCCCTCAGCATACTTGTCCCCAGCCGTACTGGAAAAAGAAGTATCTTTTTTGCTACTTGGACCTACAAAAGACTCCCTCGACGAGTTATCCCCGCACCCGTCTTCTTCCTTTCATCCGGAGCTCGCAGTCCAGGGCCAAAAGGCAGTTTTCCATCAGCATCTCGAGTGCCCGGTGTTGTACACAAGAGATCTGAATGTCCCAGCCTACCACAAGAAAAGCAGAAATGCGGAATATGCTCGAACTGAACTTCATACCAATCCTGACATTTCCTTGCAGCTGAATAAATTAGGAGCCCCCTCCTTAGCGGCTTTGTCACATCCACTGTAACACATGCCCTAAGGAAGCCACCAACAGGATCAAAACCCACCTGGTCAGCTTATAGGTGTATATGACGGCAGTTGTTTCGGTTGACCGTGTTTATCGAGTTTGATACTACTCCGTATACGGTAGTGCAGGTGTGTATGATTCCTAGCTAGGCCGAAATGATGATGCGATCGACAGAGACACGCGTGGCACGGATGTCGATGACTTTCTTTGGCGCCGTGCACCGGACTCAGATTCAGTGACTTTGCTTGGCAACCATTGATCTTAGATCTGACAGACCAGATTGATAGAGATTCATGGCTAAAATTTTCAAAGTATTCAGAAAAAAATAAAAAATTCTAGTAAATAGTAAATGTTTCGTTGTCTATTCTGAGAAGTGAAGTGGGTACATGAAATGATGGCCTTGCAGGACATGCCCAAGGGTGCAAGCACACCTCCGGATGTCCATTGTTGGCGACTGCATGATCCCGGCTGGATTCAGATATCCACTGGTGCGGCAATTAGTGGTGAAACACTTGGGACAACTCCAACGGCAAGACTCAAATTTTGTCCCCGTTTTGTCCGTTTGGTCATCAGGCGGATATCAAATGTCCGCGCGTATCCGCCGTCCCAAGGAGTGCGCCCAACGCGGCGACACATTTCTGTTTCTTTTTTCTATAGATAGGGCCACCAAACAGCCGGTTTTTACATTTAAATAATATAAAACATAGATAAATATATGGCCACCGCCCGCATGTCGCTAGAGCCTACTCCTCGTCGTCAGATGGATCGAGGACTACGTAATCCGGGGCTTGGTACAAATGCGGCATGAAGGAGTATGACATCCAATGATCAAATCATATGCAAAGGCAACGTACACTTTGTTAATAATTTCAGCATATGTTTAGTGCCCACTGTTAAATTTTATGTAGTTTGCACATCCAATTATGTACGTTTGCACATGCAATGCAACGGAACTCTTCCTGTCTTCCAATACTAGCGTTACTTTCATGTCCCCGCAAAAACGAAAGAAAGAAATCAAACAGACAGGGGCACAGAGATTCTAGCAGTACAAACGGAGCTGCATGCATGCCTAGCTACGCTATAGGCAGTGCGGTCGCAGGGCTCTGGTTTAGATCGATCCCCAGTGTGCGCCTGCGCTGGCCAGCGATCGAAGACGACACGAGACACATCCCATGGACAGTACTCTACGAAATACAGAAATACTACTACGGCTACTGCTCTACTGGGCGCTAGCCTGCTACGCGCGCGTCTGCATGGCCTCCACGCCAGCTGCTGCTGCCACGGGCAGCGGCTGAGGAGGAGCCGATGTTTCGAGGCGCTTGCCGCCTTGCCGGCGTGCGTGGCGGAGGTCCACGGCCCGGCGCCGGCGCCGTCGCCCGGCAGGAGAAGGCTCCGATCCATTTGTATTAAAGTAAACCTTTTCGCCCATGCTTTCACAGTGTTCTTTTGCAGTACGGGAAAAGAAGAAGAAATGCAGACAACAATTTCATGGTTGTGGCAGGTAGAATAAATCGTAGGCGGCGAGCACCGGCTTTTTCTTCTTGCTGTTGGCGCGAGCGCAGTGCTCGCCTAGCAGCTGCATCATTTGGCATAGCCTCCACGACAGAACGCAAAGAATTGTCCGTACCATCTAAGAGCATCTCTAGGAGATACCATAAAACTCTTCGGACTGCAAAATTACGGCCGATATGGGGGTTTTCAGCCTTTATAGCCTGAACAGACTCCACATATTGGCGTAAAAAAATACCAGGGCCGCACTATATCCAACCACTCCGCCACTATATTAAGGGTACAAGGGGATTTAGGGTTAACCCCCAATTCCCTCTGTCGCAAAATAGATCCCATCGGGCGAGCAATTTGTCGATCCATCACCGCAAAATGGAGAGCAGCCTCGGTGGTGCCGGTCTCGTAATATTTGAGGTAGAGATATATCTATATCTGCTAGAGATGTTCTAGCCAAACAAAAACACACGCAGCCATAAAGGGAGTGAGAATTTCGTAATATTTGACCAATTTGACCCTTTACTGAATTTTCTCACAAAATGATCCCAAATTTGAAATATTTCATGATTTTAACCTTTTTCATTATGCCCGGCCCCGAGAGGCCCTGCTAGATAGCAGATGCCCTGGTCAAAGGCGTCATTTAGCACGAACCGCTTTTACGAAAAGCACTGCATTTGGAATTGTTTTGTCACATTTTGTAAAGAATAACTTACAATCATGAAATGTGACAAGAAAATCAAATTACTTTTGAAAACACACTTCGTGTGACAAAGAAATAATAAAATTATTTATATAATTACGTATTCATCATTGCCGACGCAGTGGTCTGATATTGACCTAAATTCCCAAACATCGTTAGCGACACTAAAAATTCGATGAAATATTTGACCTTTAAAAATCGTCGTCATGTTGCGGACATCCCTATGAAACATGGTCACGTATAGTTAAAATAAATGGAAAATATACAAATATTTCATCGAATATTTTTTTAATACATGTAGAAATTAATCTTTACTATCTATTTGAGCTAAAGGTTTGTGAGCTAGCAACATTCATATTATTGGGCTATACCTGACCAAAAGAAGTACATGCAGCCCTCTATAGCTACGTCCTACTCCTACGTGCATGCATGGCTTAGCTGTCATCATTACACGATTAATAAATTATGAAGGAGTGACTAACAGCCCATGGCCCCAGTGCATGCATGCATGCAGCCAGACCAAGTCCACGCCCGCAGACTGGGATTTTTTTTTTTTGAGATTTCCGCAGACTGGGAATTGGAGGGAGCGTTTGCTGCAACTCCCATCAGGCCCATCAGGCCATCACGCGTACGTTGTCGACGACGCTCGTAGGCACTATGTATCGCTCAGCGCGAACGCTAGTTTCGTCTCGCCCGCCAGGTCGTCCTGCATACGCTAGCCCATTCGGGCTGTTTATTCCGTCTTCTCGTTTCTTTCTTTTTGCTGTTTCCTTTCTTCTTCCTTTTCTCATTTGTTTCTTTTTATCGTTTTTCGCTGTTTCTTTTCTTTTTGGTAGCATTTTTATCCTTGATTTCTATTTTTTATGTTTTCTTTCCTTTTAATATTTTAAAAGTTTTTTTTGGATTCAGGATCATTTTTAAAAAGAGAAGCTCAAAATGTTCATATTTCAAAAATATTACGGAGAATGATGGTGGGGACCTAACAGTGAATCCTTTTCTTTTTAACCGGTACTGCAGCAGGAAAGTCTTTTCCTGGATGCAGTGTGTGTCACTGAAATTAGGACTTGCGTGTAGGAAATTTCAGCGACACACACGCAATGCGGTGCTAGAGTGTGTTTCGATCGACTTGTGTGTGTAGCAAACGTCTTGTCCGCTTGAACGGCGTCGACGGAACATGACTATAACTCTTTTTCCGAGCTTGAACAGGACTGTGAGATTGCTTTTTTGCTTGGGGTACTGCTCCGGTGCTGCGTCTTCAGATTCGGCCGTTGGTCAACTCACGCGCAACTTTTCGTTGTCCAGCGCGTTGGAGCGGACCCACGAAATACACCGCGCACGATGCCGTAATTCCCAGCGCGCTGGCTCCTGTTTACCGCGCGTGAGATTTTACCGCGGTTGCTGGAGCGCTGCGTTTGGCCCCGCGCGCGCGCTATATTAACGGTTTTCCAGCGCGTGGCTTATTAAGCACGTCTGTTGGAGATGCTCTAAGAAAGATATTGGGTGTGCTTGATACATGTTGTGACTCACACCTCTCAACGCCCATGCGGTCATGTAGGCATGGGTAAGTGCCATGTATTAATCCAAAATGTACCCAAAGTAACCATTTGACTTAATGACATGGTGCATACTCCCTCCATTTTTAAATATAAAATATTTTAACATTTTTCATATTCATATGTAGCCACATGTATGTAGAAATATTTTAGTGTATATATTCACTCATTTTAGTACGCACCTAAACAATATATAGAACACCTAAAACATCTTATATTTAAAAACGGAGGTTGTATTGTATCTGATATCTCATCGTCAAGAGGGAAAAAATCATGGTTCTAGGATGAACGCCGAAGTCCATGACATTGACCCCCTTTCAACGCTCGTGAAAACGCCCAGACATGTGGGATGTGGCGCTCAAAGTTTAACACCGTAGAACTTTGAGCAAAAAGCCTAGGTTTAGTCATGCATGGAGTCATTTTTTCCCTCTGTTGTTGTGCTGAGGGTCCATGTTGCGAACCTGTTTGCTCAAGCATGGAAGACGATGCAATCCTGTGAGAGCCCGGAAGTGGCTGAATTTATTGTTTGGGTCTTCAATAAACTTATTTAAAATGACGAGGCCTATTAGCTCAGCTGGTTAGAGCGTCGTGCTAATAACGCGAAGGTCGCAGGTTCGAGACCTGCATGGGCCATATTATTTTGTTTTCTATTTAACAACTGGCACATTTTTAAAAATGCAAAAAAATTGGCTTCGCCCGGGTTCGAACCGGAGACCTTCAGTGTGTTAGACTGACGTGATAACCAACTACACCACGAAACCTTTGTACTAAAATTAACCGAGAAGCTTATTTGAACAGTCCGTACAAACAGAAGGCTTTATTGTTCGCTTGACATGGAAAGTGTTTAATCCTTTGGCACGGCCTTGTGGGCCACGTTGATCTGAACGTCCTAAATGTTCTCGTAGAAACACACGGGTATTATGTTTGTATGCTTAATAGAATGATCTCGTTTTGTATCTAATTTTCTATTAGACAACCGAGCAAACTAGGATGTCAAGACCCTACATGCCTTTGCTATATTTGGCAAAAGATGGAGAGTTGGTGAACGATCATCATCTCTTTAAACGCATTCCATATTTGGTCACACCTCGTAGGGATGGTACTCTGTGGTTCAGTTTACATGGCTTGGGGGTCTCACTAGGTCGCCAATTTTACCAATGTAATATACATTGTATAACACAAAAATCATACCATTTGAAAATAAATTTATATTGGTATATATTTTGTAACTTGTATTACGTTGACCAAACTAACGATATAGGGGTACGTGCAGGCCTGTAAACTAAACCAGAGAGAGTACGAGAAATATGTTGGCCATGTTTTGTAAGTACTTCGCAAATAAGCTGGAGCCGTTACGTCTGTCTTTTGCTGAACTGAGGCAACTATCCTTCTTAATTGTTATCATTAGAATATTCCCAATGGTAATTGCATATCATTGTAGGAATTCATTTTTATGCAAGGGTGACCTTTATTTATAGGTGAAATTGAGGTATAACTGAATTGTTGATTAGTCGGGATGCATTCATTCTAATTCGTCCAACCAAAAAACAACACGGGTTCATCACATTTACACCACTTAACAGTCAAATCATAGTATACCTATCATTTCCCGTCCAAACACATGCCAAGTGTGGATAAGGTTGACATTGTGGCGGATCATGGCAATCCCTTTTTTCAACCAATCTTTATCCTCTTACCGTTTAGCTAACCATAAAAATCAATTTATACTTATTTATTTACAGTAAAACATATATTATGTTCAGCATTGAAAACTAACCTAAGTGTCAACACTCAACACTAGCGGGAATTGCCCTCCACGAAACAAATATAAATGGCACAGTGATAATTGCGCTTAGTTTTGAATAATAACAGAAATGGGGTGGTGGCGCAGTTGGCTAGCGCGTAGGTCTCATAGCTAAAGCGAGTGATCCTGAGGTCGAGAGTTCGAGCCTCTCTCACCCCAACCATTTTTTCTGTCTTCTTTAACGCCGCTGGAATTATTCCTAGTGCCAAATTTGTTGCACAAAATTTCCAACGTGTGCAGTATATTTTCTCCTCACCGCTGCTACACACGCTGAGATTACTCACGATACAGAATCATGGTCTCACCGTTACCAGTTACGAGTGCCTGCATAGCTGTTTTGCGCAACTGGAGGTGAACCAATTCCTTCCATGCAAACTCAGGCAAAGGAGGTGGACCAATTCCACCATCATGTTCAGGAACTGCTCCGGTCAGAGTCTCACCCCATTTTTTTTTCTTTTTTACTTAAACGCCTCTGGAATTATGTTGCACAAATTTTCTGCGTGTGCTGTATGATTTCTCCCCAGACTTTTTTTTGCACACGAATATCACATTTGTTTTATCAATGCAAATGGGAGCAGAGCTGGAGTTCTCACTCCACTGAACTGTTCTGGCGATTTGGAAGTGGCTCCGTCATTCAATGTTTAACATGACATCAATGTACTCATGGTCATCTAATTGGCCGAACAATAAACACCCAAGTAGGACAATCCCAAAACCTGATGGTTAATATATAAGCACAATGCCATTACTATCCAGTACAGCGGCATAAAAGCCGCAAACAGTCATAATGGTACCATGGCTTCCTCAAAACACACACACAAAAAAGTCCTAAAACCTTACGGTTAATAGATGAGTACAGATAGTGCCATTGCTATCCGGTTACAACAGAATAAAAGGTACGTGTCGAGGGAACGAAATGGATTTCAGCTGGGAACATACAGCACATCACAACAAATCTTCATTGTGCAAATACAAGTTACAGGTACATGCATATCTTGCTCTTCACCTGCGCCCTAGGTCTCTGCACAAATATGCTCGTTACCTGCGCCTTAGGTCTCTCTGCACAAGGTAAAGCGAAGGGAAACTCTGTTATGTCGAGCTTTTTCCTAACAAATCGCACTATTAGTAGTTCATGGATTTAAGCACAGATTGTATCCTATATGTTTGAAATATCCTTGAAATCAGATATGAAGTGCTGATCTTCTGTCTACTTCAAAACATCCGATGAAGTTGTATGCAGCATACAGTCCCACTCAACTTGATGATTTAACTAGATTTGCGGTAGGTGAGCGTTTTGTGAGCAGCTAGCAGCAGCTACTTCCTAGAGGACTGTAGAAGTGTAGAAATCATGCCTACAACAAAGAGAGGGCTTACTCTTGGACCACGGTCTGTGACTGGTGTTGATCTGCTGCTCCCTGTATTATCTGCCTGCTGAATCATCTGTGGGCTATCATGCTTGTAGAATGCCTGCAGAGTTCTAACCATAAAAGGGCGGACAATATTCACCT
The DNA here is from genome assembly GCA_947311845.1 of Poa pratensis. Lineage (NCBI taxonomy): Eukaryota > Viridiplantae > Streptophyta > Magnoliopsida > Poales > Poaceae > Poa > Poa pratensis. Next base: position 9,114,397 of record CAMZMU010000065.1, read on the forward strand.
CCATTGCAGAGAGATTTTTGAGCTGTCAGAATGCAGAGGGAAAAAATAAGCATAAGGCAGTGAGCACGAGATCAAGCTCAATAAATTATACACCGTGTGAAGTAATACTGTAACAAACAGGTATGGCACAAGAAACGCAGTATGCCAGGCTCAATCAGAATTCAGAACCGCTTATATGTTTTACGAGCCCTTAGATGTTCAGATTTTGTAGAAGTGTATTGTTAACTAAATACATGAGAAACGTTAACCTATCGATATTCTGCAAGATGAATTCAAGAGAAAACAACAGATGTCAATGTAATTGACAAAAAATACGACATAATACTCATCTTCATAATAAAGTTTTAGAAGAATTTTAGGAGCCAGTAAAAATAGCTCATTCAGTGGCTGGAAGTGCAGGGCAATAATATACCTTCACAGCATGAGTACGTCCAGATATTGTCTCTAATCCAGTCTCAACCTTATGGAACCTGACATCTCTGATATCCTCAATCAGTGATCTCACCTGTATCAAAGCTACAAGTAAGAATCTTTTAAGAAATCAAAGCAAACTAGAAACTACAAATTTCCTTCAAAGTTGTTTATAACTCACCAAGTATGCATCTGAGATGTCATCACGAGCACTGTACAAGAAAAACAAGAGAATTAGGCTATGCATGTTGTTTCTTTAACAGAATTTTATAGGTTCTTATTACGTAAGAGAAGAAAAAGTCGCTAGGTATGCTTACTGCTCAAACAGAAGCTTAGATACTTCGATATAGTGGAAGGGTAATGGCTGAAATTCTCTAGGTGACTCTCTTTCTGCATCCAACACCTGTGTTAAGCGTTCTGGCAACAAAGGTAGCAAACATTTAAGGTGCGAAAATAGTAAGTTAAGCATATATCAGATATAAGCAGTGTCAGGATGGTGCAACTGAAAGACAAATGACACACGCATACAAGAATTAAGAAAAGGTGCAATAGCTACTCGGTTTGCCTTGTATTGGTTCTACACATCACTAAATAGAGGCACAGAGCTCCTCCCATGTACTGTATGATATTATCATGTATGCACCAGCATGTGGCATATTCCATCCTATAAGCTACGATACACGCATAAGTAACAGGAGCTTAAGCTACTTAAACAAGCGAGAGAGTGAGCACTCACCAACAGTCATCCACTCGGGTGCGCGTATGGTGCACTTGCCACGCCTCTTGAGCGCCACGGCTAGCCAAAGTGGGACCTTGCTTGCAATTTGCGGGAAGAAGGGTCCGAAATCTCCCTGCATGGTGGAGGTGAGCACAATATTAGCCAAAACTGACCAGATGAATTCGCATTTCGGCTATTGCTTGGTTTGTTGCCGAAAAATTGCGGGGAGAATGGTCCGAAATATCCCTTACGGTGGTTTCTTTTATGCCCACAGGTCACCCCACAGAAAAATTGGTCATGCTACTTTGCCTATTGCTTGTTTTGTGTTGGCAAAAGTTTGGTTGCCTAGTGCCTATGGATTCTCTGATGCTCCCGTCACAGTTCGATGCCAAAATTTTGGCTAATGCAGGGTGAAGAAATCTCTCGCCGAATAACCGGCAAGCTAATGTTTGGCAGGGCAGCCGTTGGCAGAAACGAAAAGTACCCTAGATATGACTGAACAGCATGAATGTTGGTAGCAAATGACTGAATCGAGGTGTGGTGGTGTTACTGGTGTAGCATAACTAACTAGTGTACTACTACTGGGAGAACAGTGATGAGTAAAAACTTGGTTCGTCGAGGGTATGGACGCACGCAGATCATGTTGAGGGCCTCCATGCGGATGTTGGGCACGATCTCGACGATCTCGTCCTCCGCGACGAACTCCACCTGCACAAACCAAGAAAGCAACCAACCGCCGTGATTATCCTTGAACGAAACAAGTGGAGTCGGCGGCGAGGTGACAAGCCCTAGGTCGATACGGATGGGTGCGGGGTCGACTGATTACCTCGGAGGGCGTGAAGAGGGAGAGGTGCGGGTCGGACTGCCCCGCCATTTCGATTTGGGAGGGGGCGGAGGGGCGGGGATCTAGACGGTGTTGCCGGGTGCTTTGCTCAAAGAAGAGCAGGAACGCGGTGCCCCGGCGAGGAGGGACGGGAATGGCGACGGCGGCGGCGCGCGTGAGAGCCGGGGGCGGGGATGGAGGCGGGACACCGCGGCAGCTATAGCCTCTAGTGAAGGGCACGGTGGCGGCGGGACTCGGAGGGAAGAAGAGAGAAAAGGTTCAGGAAATACAGAGAGTGGGCGTCAGAGAAGAGTTCGTCTGTACGGCTGCAAACGACATCGCCCGCTTTCGGATTCCAAATAAAACGATAGATTTGCTGGACTTTAGAATGACCACTGGCATCAAGTTGCAGAGAAGCTCAAGCGTACCAGTGGAATCGCTCGGTTTCGCCATAATTTCAGAGTTCAGAGATGGGTTTTACAGGGTGGCCAAGAGCCAGACAAACCTCACTGAGTTGATGATCGGGAACAGATAGGGAGAAATTTTATACCGGCCCCAACCCACAAGATGAGGATGACTCCAATGGGGCGACGCATCGAGTACGCGCGTCTCCGTTCCTGTCCGCGGGGGCAAAAAACACGGCCCAACGGGGCGACGCAAACGGACCGCGGTCCGTTTTTTGGTCTGCCGCGACGCATTCCTGGCCCAAATTTTGGCCACCGATGCGTCGACCCCGGACGCTCGCGGAGCGCTCCTGCGTCCTCCCCGTGTCCGCCCTGGCCCCGCGTGTCATCGACCCCAACGGCTGGAGCGGCCACCTACCCGCAATAACTGTGGGCGGTGGAGCTCTTTAATAAAAGGAGCCGGCCGGGCGAACCCTAGAGCACAAACCCTAGAGCTCTCCTCCCCCCACAACGGCGGCCACCACCTCCAACCACAGATCCACGCGCCGGAATGGCTGGAGAGCCGGCGCCGCAGCATCTGCTGGACCAGGCGGAGCGCGCGCGGCAGAGGGCGCGCGGGCGCCGGATGCCGACCAGCCCGGCATAGCCTGGCATGATCCAGCACCCCGACGAGAGAAGGGCGGCGGAGACCGCGCCGCCCGAGCCCGAGCCTCCCATCGTCGTGGGCGGCTGTGTCCCCAGCACCGAGGACGAGGCGGTGCAGGCAGCCCACATGCAGCTGAACGCACAGAGGGCGGCCGCGTTCATGTCCGCAGCGCGCGCCTGCGCCGACGCGACGGTGGAGGCCGAGTTTGCGAACTTGCGCAGAGCAATCGAGACCGCTGCGTGACGTTCCTCAAAGCCGGAGCCCCACTTTGATCTTCCCCCTTGCCGGCCGGTGGTCGGTTATTAATTTTCTTCAAGTTTAGGTTTAGGTTTTAGGATTTAATGTTAGGAGGAAGTCCTAGATTTACTATGTAATTTCAGTTTCTAAAAATATAATCCTAGTATTAAAAAAAAAGTTTGGAGAAAAAAAGATGCAAGCGGACTCAATGCGTCGGCCCCGTTGGACGCAGTGGCCGGAAAGGGGCGGACCTGGGTCGGACGCGCGTCCTTTTGGCGACGCAAACGGACCAAACGCGCGTCCGTTTGTGCCCCGTTGGAGTCATCCTGATGGCGTTGATACCAGTTGACATGCCCGGATCTTACGATTCAGAGATTTGCCAATGAATTCAGAGGACAACGGCACAAAAGTAGCAGCAACTTTGGATAAAGATCAGCTAGGGTTTTGGCGACTACAAAAGAATGTCTTCGGCCATGCCACGGACAGTGACGGCTAGGGCTTAACACACTTACACAAAGAGAATTCATACCCCCTTCACTGAATCATGCTCTTTCGTCATCACAGAGGAGATAAAAAGTACTGAAGAAAACGACTTTGCAAGAAAGAAAAGCCGTCTACTGAAGATAAAACGTCACGTCAGCAAGGAGTGGTAATTTGGCGCAAAGCGGTAAGTCTCTGGATTGACCGTTGGATTCGAGATTGAAATCAAAAAGAAGCCCAGAGCCAAAGGGACAAGAGAAGGCACTGGTTACTGAACTTGACTGAACATTTAGACAGCAAAGTGTCAATTCTTCAGAGATTCAGTCTCCGGTCCAGCCACCACATAATTTCATGCACAAAGTTAAAAGAGACTTAGGACTATATAACAGCTAAATGTACATCAGTTCAAAAAATACATGTACACAGTTTTATCTTGTTTTGTACAGTTTTCAAGTCGTCATACTTTTGCATGATTTCTGTACGTGCTCATGTTATAGCAATGATAGTCATACTGTACATCTATAAATCTTTTCATCTTCTGAGAACTCAGAAATGTATTTTGGGAACAGGTTGCGGACACGACTAGTTCCGACTTTTCGTTTCCTGGTACCAAGGTATCTCAACTGGAGCTTTTGCTCGAGGACTCATGGTGAGCATTCACGTCTTTCCTTGGTAATACTTGTTCACCAGTCGCTCCGAATACTCCCCGAATGTAAGTGCTCCGTTTGGTGGGATCAACTGGTAGGAGTTTCAAAAAGATTAATTGATGGAAAATAATCCACAATGAAGTTTCGAGAAGAAAACCAGAATTGCAATTTTCTATCATTGCCAAAAGAACAAAAGAAATGAAGCAAAGTTTCTGCTTGGTAAGATGGCAAACCTCTTGGTGATAAGGAATTTCACTTGGAAACTTGAGTGTCTCGTTCCTGCAAAATATTTTTAAAGGTAACTGTTCATTTGAGAACACATAAGCTATGTTTAAGAACTCATAATAACCAGCCATTTCTTCCATATTAATGCCCCCACAAAATCCTGCTGTGCTGGAATTGCTTAACGGGTCCAAAGTGAAAACGTATATGCGTTCATTACGAAGTTAGATTCTAGCATTTGCGCGGCAGAACTAACAACACGCAGGAACAAGCCCATATGACATTCGAAAGTACACCTCCCTTGCAATTTTGAGTACAAAATTTGCACACACCAATCTGGTTGCATGAACATTGCGAAGGTAGAGCGCTCAATATTTGAAGCATTCTCACTGCTGGGTGCCTGAAAGTAACAACGGCAGTATTAGACATTACAACCATGGGAAGTTGGGAACACTAATTACCTTGTACACTATGAAGCTAGGTGCTATTACACATTCAACTGGTAAGCTCGTTGACAGAATACCTGCACACAATGTGGAGTTGCACATAGACGACCTCTTGATAGTATTTCAGTAGTTTCCCCAATTTGGTAAGCTAATTCATCCTCCCCAAATGTAACCTGCAGTATACGACGAAAAGCAGATAAGCTCACAGCTGTGAGGATGATGTTAACATGGTTTTAGTGCAACGATTTAGACAATGAATGTCAACATAGTTTCGGTGCAACTACTTATCCAGCGAGTATGATGTTAAGATGGTTTCAGTGCAATTGTTTAACCAACAAGTGCCAACATAGTTTCTGTGCAACTATTTAGCTAGCGAGGAGTACAGCCGATCCTGGTATCAATGGTGCTACTTCCCAGTGCAGCAAACATCAGTATATCATTTTCTACAGATGCGCTAATGTAAAGATCGCTGCATAATTTACATTATATAGCTTATTATCTATATGTGACGAGAAAGCTACTGGGATTCACAGGAACTTGCCTTAACAACTCGGTTATCACGAGTCCGTATGTACAGCCCAGCTGCACTATCAGGACAGGGGATCTCCTCTGAATCTCTCATAAACAGGCCACATGTAAGTCCTGCAAGAAAGACCGAAACTATTAGCTTTGAGACAAAACCATAGCAAATGTAAGAGCTACATACTTGAAAAAAGAAAGATAAGATGTGATTAACCTGTTAAAGACCCATGGTCAGTATGCCATCCACACCACGATGAAACAGAACCACTTTCTTCTTTTTGTGTGCTGTCAGGCGTTGTCATATGAGGTAAGTTAATATCAATTGTTATAACTAAAACACTGAAAGCTTGGTTGAATATTGTAAGAGTGAGAAAGAATTTAAGCTTTGATTCAAGTTTAATATGCCTTTGCATAAGTGATAGTTTAGTTTGCTAATGCTATTATTCTTGGTAGGCTATTTAGAGGAAGTACAGAACCACCAAAGCAAAATAAACCTGTCTAAATAGTAAATACTCTTAAACTCCAACGTAACTGAAGGCTATAAGGGCACTATCTAGAGCGAATTAATTCTTCACGCAGCTGGATTACCTGAATTGTCTGGGGAAATAGTAGAGCAGACGTCCCTTGTGACACCTTGAACGAGAAATTGTCTGCTCAAGATTTTCACCATCATATGTTCCCACTCCGTGCTGCATTACTGAAAAACAGACATATGTCGATTCATTTGGCTAATTGGTAAACCAAACTTCAAAACGAAAGCACAAGTAGAAAATCCAGAATTGATATGGAGGTCTCATTTTCCCAAAGATCAGGGGCGGACGCACGTACAGCTGAGTGGGGCAGTGGCCCCCACTCAGTTTTTCAAATTTCAGTATAGTTTATTCATATTTGATGGAAAAGGCTTCACAAAAATTTGAATTTGTACTATATTTGCCCCCACTCATCTAATTCGCCCCCACTGAATTTTATTTCAGGGTCCGCCCCTGCCAAAGATACTTGAGGACACCATATCCGCGACTCATATTTCTTGTACAAATATTTTCCTCTTGTATATTTAGTACAATGTGGTATGATATGAATTCCTCAGATTGTTGCTTCCATGTTGAAATAGTGAAAGAATCACAGTTCAGCCAATAAACTAGTGGGGTCATACAAAGACAAATGGATGCTATTTGTCCATGAACAGCTTAAGAATTCAAGTATCCCTGGAGTTATTTAGATACATTGTTGCATTGATTTTCATTACTGACCAGTCATAACAGTCAGCAACTGCTATTTAAATTCATAATAACTTATCAAAAGTTGGGTATTCAGCGGTCATTTTCTTTGGAATTGTACAATCAAATTTTCCAACAGTATATCTTATTTCATAGCTTATTCTCGAACCAATATATGCCTTGCGTGAATTAAATTTACTGTGCGGAAAAAATTATGTTTCTCCAGAGAACCCTACATAGTTAAAGTAATGTTTATACAGTACATACCGTAGAGATCACAATGATGAGCCAACATCAGGCCAACTTCCAACATTAGCTTCCCAAGAGCTTTAAATGCTATAAATGGAAAAATACGAGGACAACTTTTAATGCACTGTGAATAAATAGTCTGAACTATTGTAGGAAGCTTTTGGATGCCAGGACAGTCAGTCAAGTCATACCAATGTCAAGCTCTGGCAGATGATTAGCTGGCCATATATTTGGTCGGCAATACGATGGATACCTGCAGATTAAAGCACCTTTAGATATCATGAAACAGCAAACTTAAGTCGTGTAATATTGCAGCTCAAGAGACATTTAACAATATTAAATCTAAATTTATACAGAATTTCTTTTGCCTCTTCCCTTAGAATTTCTCAGAATAAGTAGCAAACACATCACACAATATTAAGTGATGCAAACAATAATGGGTAGGATAGTTAGTATGGAATGATATCACACCAAATATATTAGACTTGGGACAATCTTGTAGAACAAAATATCATCAGTAAACCGAGGTAATATTTTTATGTTTGAAAATTTATACCTACTTAGAAGGGCATCATCAGTAGTTGGGACATCCAGAATTGGGTTGGCATAGTATGACCCTTTGAATGTGTCTGCACGGACGATCAGAAGTTACGTTATGAGCTGAAATCGTGGCAAGGTATACAAGTTCTTCAAAAACAGCAAACCAATCGACATGGTTAAAACACAGTAGCTAAGTTCATTTCGCTAACATAAAACAAAGAGTGAAAAGCACAACTGGGCATGCTTAAGAGGTGCACGAATGACTACTAAAGCAGAGGAATGTTTTACCGAGTTTTCCAGATTCAAGTTTTTCCTTCCCATGGCTCCAGCCAAAGTTATACCTGTGTAGCAATGAGAACTGTATATAAATCATTTAGGCTTGTAATCTTTACACAGGCACAAACATTGATATTCAGACTGTGCTCAGTGAGAACGATCAAATCTGACATGAACCGAAGTACACGACAAATATCAACCAAAACTAGGATCTCTGAAGCGCAGCAGGCAGCCATAACCGAATCCTTGATGAAAATAAACCATATAACCGGTTACTACCTGCTATCTGGGTCTTCAAGTTGTTTCTTCACATCTTCAGGAAGGTTGGCAACTCTGACGAACAGCAAGCGAGTTAGCGAGCAATGTGTGTGCAGGTTCACACATTTCGGCACTGAATCCTCCACTGAAACGATAGGCTGAGAGAGAAGCGTACCTCGGCGCCAAGCGCAGGAGCGTTCTCCTTAGAGCTGGAAATCAGGCACCTGAATGCACACGCACAAAAAAATAAGCAAACGCGCGCTTAAAATTCAGTTTCGGTGGAGGGATTTTCGGTTCGAAGAAAGTTTAGTCGACGAAGGAACTCCATGGTTACGCTCTGTCAGTAATCAGAACCGCCCGTACGCAATTACAGGAGACGGCCAGTCAGCACGAACACTCACGTCGGAAATGGAGATGATGCCGAGGCCGTTGGGGCCGAGCCCCTCCTCGATCTTGCCGCGCAGGTCCTTCCCCCGCTCCTGCACCGGCCGCCCGAATCGGCATCAGAGAAGAACATACTCACCGGCAAACCGAATCGACATCAGACAAGACCATAACCACCGCGCGAACCGAAGGGGGCCAACAACTAGGCGCGCCGCCGCTCACCTTGAGATCGGCGAAGGGGATGGCGACGGTGCGGACGGACGGCGGCTGCTGGTTCTCCATGGCGACGGCGCGGCACCGGACCAGGCTGGGCGCTCTGCGTCGGGCGGGTGGAGGAGTCCAAGTGGATCGCGTCCCCACGGCACTGCCCGCGGTCTCCATCTAATCAATCTACCTCCCTCGCGCGGTCGCTGTCTCCGCGAATGACGATGGGCTCGTGGTGCTGGTGGCGCGCGGCCGGTGGTTTGGCCGTTGGCGCCCGCGGAGGAGGTTGGAAGAGTAGAAACTCTGCGCCGCCTATCTGTCTCACTGTCCGCGGTGGCCAGCACCGGCGCGGCGTTTGTGCCGTGTGCGCCGCGTCCACCGCCTTCATTATCTGACATTTCCTTCATACTCGATTTTGTTGTTGTTGCGAAAATGTAGTATTTTGATTCGATTTTGTTGTTGTTGCGAAAATGTAGTACTCCGTATTTGATTCGATTTGACCCAGTTCATTTGAAACTTACTTTACGCATGGCCTGGGTAACAATTTCAATTAGTACGTGATTAGTTCTTGTAGTGAGATCTGTGCATTATGATGGCCCTGAAATTATTGCAAAACGGTAGTTAGACGTGCTTCAGCAGCACGTCCAGCCACAAGCAGCGTCATTATTTAGTAGCACAAACACGTGCCGCAAGATCTACTTTGAGATTACTTGGAATGCCGAAGCTGCGAAAAAAATGCACTAATGACAACGCATATGGTGGTTTCAGGACAGAGACAATCAACAGACCGCTCGACACAAACATCAGGAGACCACACGGTGAAGCAGCACACAGGCTTCACAAGGCCTCATCTCAATAGGTAGTATCACTCCACGGAAGAAACGGCAAGCACTGTATCATACACTTCATTTCAAGGCAACTCAGTGACTGACACAAGTTATGAGACACGCAGTTACACAGTCTGTCCAGCGATAGGAAGATACTAACATCTAAACTCTTCCAAAATCGTCGAGAAAACTCTTCTGCTTGGTCAATCGAGCGTCAGACTGATATCAACCTCCAAGGAAGCCCGCTACAACTAAATATGGAACCAACCAGGTAACCTGCAGAGTTACAAAGATAGGAAGCTTTGTTAGTTCACAATGTTGGGCTTGTGATGCCAATAAAAGCAATGACTGAAACTTCAGGCAAAAAAGATACTAGCATGTGATGTAGTTAACAGAAATACACAGGTAGCCAGCAAATAGAAACACAATGTGATCTTAAATACGCTGTATAAATGCAAGGACACAGACTGCTATCTAGTTCATGCATGAACAAGAATCTGGTGCTTCTCGATTTTAGACTTGAGAAACACCGAAAGAACACCAGATGCTATTTTACCAATTGTGCAGAAATGGAAGATAATGAAACACATATAGTAAAACAATGTTAATGCCAGAAAAATATATACAGCACCATGTGAGGCTAGAGAACCTAACTAGCAAAAAAGTAGTAAAACTCCCTACACAGCATAAGTGATACACCAACAAAAAGTATGGAGGCCATTGGAGGCAAGGCTGCGAGGAGTTAGTCGACGAGGAACTCATCAACCAAAGCACATCCTTGTACTATGAAACCACTGCATTTAATCTAGGGCCCCAACTTCCGAGCACCCCGCAGAGAACCTGCGGGTATTTCGAAGCTAGAAAAAATAACTTCCCTCAAGTGGCATGAGGCCCTTTAACGTGCATAACAATGATACACAAGCAAACAGTTCATGTCTAGGATTGCCTAAGGCTTAAACTGATTTCCTGTTAAACACCTAACAGTTCATGCCTATGATACACAAGTGTCTTCAAGACTCTGGTGGGGCAACCAATAAAACTATCTGGTTCAGTATAAACATCAACTGCACATGCAGAACTAAAATAAGTCTCAATCAAATCCTAAAGAGAGTAATAGATCTTGAAGAGTAACATAAGATAAATTAATCAAACAAAACAAAGATTGACATATAGAGTACTACAGATATTAATAAACAACAGTACACAATCACAACATGTTAACTCACATACAAAACTACATGGAGTATAAATAGACTAAGTAACGAATATGGAGGCCATTGGAGGCAAGGTTGTGAGGAATTGGTCGACGAGGAACTCATCGACCAAAGCACATCCTCGTACTATGAGACCACTGCATTTTATCTAGGGCCCCAACATCCGAGCACCCCGCAGAGAACCTGCAGGTATTTCGAAGCTACCAAAAGAGCTTCCCCCAAATGGCATGGGGCCCTTGAACGCGCAAACACAATCAAAACATTAACCTAGGATCGCATCATTCCATCACTTGTGATGATCAGTAGATATCTATATGATCAAAACACAATTGCCCTCACTCCTAACTCCTACCCCAAAGAGCTCGACACAATCACTGAGCAGAAAGCAGGCACTAAAACTGAGGTGTCGCTAATCAGTAGAGCATTCTACCTCACATGCTGCTGGGGTACATGAGGACGCGGACCTTCTTGCCCTGCACGACCAAAATCATACATCAGCAACGGGCACTAGTACATAATCACGATGCAGCCCAATGGTACCGGCGAGCGAGGAATGTACCATGGAGGTGGCCGGGAGGTTGGAGCGGAACTGCGCGCGCACGACGCCGGAGTTGCCGTGGGGGCGGATGACCTTGCCCCAGATGCAGCGGACGGTGCTGTCGTTGCTCTTGGTCTTGGCCTTGTAGACGTAGGCGATGCGCTTGCCGGCGTACCAGGACACGTCCTCCTTGGTGCTCACCCCCTCGATCTGCAGCAGCGACGTGCTCTCGTACTGGTTCGACTTGGACCTGCGGTTGCCGCCGCGAAACCATGTTAGAAACTCGCAACCACTGCACGGATCAAGGAAACGGTGGAGAGGCGAGATGGTGGTTACCTCTTGAAGCCCAGGATGGTGCCCCGCACGTAGAGCCTGACGCTCTTGCCTTGGCGTCCCTGCACCATTGTCGTCGCCGCCGGTCGCCGAGGAGGGTGGTGGTGGTGGTGTGAAGGGGAAGGAGGTGACGGCGCAAAGGAATGAACCCTAGGGCTGTGGTTTTAAAAGTTTCCGGTCATGGATTGGACGGTCGAGATTGCGTCGCTTGGGGTTAGTGATTAGTGTTAAGATCCCCATCGTAGCCCATGTGATCCATGGGCTTGTAGACCTTTCTTCCTTTTAGAACCACTGGGCCTGTAGATAAGAAGGGCTTGTCCCAAGTCCCAAGGCAGAGGTAAAGGGCCAACCTTCACACAAGGTTTTTTTTCCTCTAGAGATACTAATATGAGCTGGCATTTTATATGAAAATTATTCTTTTTTCCTTCTTTGTGATTTTATTTTTAAGAGAGTTTCTTCTCATGATTTTCGTGTGCTAGGCAAAAGGAATGTGCATTCCTTCTTCTCCCGCATCAACCCTCGGCCACCTTTAAGGCCCATGCTCATCCCTATATTGAACCACACTTCTTCTTTGTACTGCCTCCACCATTCCTTGTTGGTAACATAACTCCTTGTATCATTGTCTTCATCGGTCTAGCCAAAAACGTAACATATCTTTCGTGGCATCCCATCCACGTTCTCCCGATGAGGTATTTGAAGGATGTGTTTGGTTGGGGGAATGAAGTGGAATGTAATGGCTAATGGGTTGATTCCAAGCCTAAGAATCAACTTCTTGTTTGATTGGAGAGTTGAACAGAAGGAAGTGCTTTCTCGAAAGGAATACTCCGTCGATATGGAGAACCAACTCGAAGAACCAAGGCTACCAGAAAATCTTATCAAGGCTTGAAGAATTGGGTACAAGCTTTCATTTAGATTTAGGCCTAGATTAGTCTTGAGGCTTGGGGCCTTTGGCTGATGCCTTGTCAGCTTTTATCTTTCTGTATTTTGTACAAACTCTGGTTCTTTTTCTTTATAGCAGTAGGGAAACCTACTGTATAGCTTTCTAAAAAAACTCCTTGTCGAATCTGTGTGTTCACTCGGCTCCTCCTCGATAATCTCATCAAGTGATTGTGTATGACAGTGTGATAACCATACTGGAGTATTTTGTCACAAAAAAACATGGATGCTCCTCTTCTCCATAATCCATATGTCATATTATTTGTTATGAATCCGGCGTCAATCATCTTGGCTAGTAGGAGTGGGCGGCATCGCAGGGCTCTCCTGTGATAACTGCCGATTCTGGTCACGAGCACAAGTGATTATGGTGTTTTAGGAAATCTGGAAAAAAAAAACTCAAACTGTAGCCAATGATGCGATTTCACAACTTGCAAAAAATCAACTTCAAATACTTTTTATGTTGGCCTAAACAAATATGGACACAAGTGTGGATTTGAATATGTATATTTTCAAATCTCCAAATTTACCAGATATTTCTTTTTTGAAGGAAATTAAAAAGTATTGAAATTGATCTTTTGCACGTTTATGGCATACATCATTGGCTACGTCCGGGTTTTTTTAACTTGTAATTATATTATTTGATTTTTTTAAACAACAGGATCATTAGTGCTCGGAAGTCAAAGACACTTTCCGGGAATAGAGGGCATATACCAGTAAATCCAAGATGCTTGGAGACTGGTAGAGACAAGGGCAGCATTACTAAAATCAGAAGGGAGCGGAACAATGCAGCTTACAAGCTCGCAAAACAGGTTAGGATGACTAAAAAAGAACCACACTATTATTTAGTGTTTTCTTTAATGGAAAACGACGGAGAGGCCCGTTGTCCATAAGAAATGTTCATAACGCTACTAAAGATAAACACTAAATATAGTTTGATTTTAGGGTTTTGTGGGGCAAAGCCTCCACATATCTCTATTATATATAGGACCAACAATTACATACGGATTACAATACGTACACGTATACAAGCTGGATACTAGACCGTCTAACACTCCTCCTCAATCTGAACTACTATTACATACAAGATTCAGATTGGATTGGAATCGGTCTAGCATCTGTCGAGTGGCTGGTTTAGTGAACACATCAGCCAGTTGGTCATTAGTAGAGATAAATCTGACGTCAAGACATCCAGAAGCAACGCGCTCTCGCACAAAATGAAAATCAATCTCAATGTGCTTCGTCCGTGCATGAAAGACTGGGTTAGCCGTCAGATATGTAGCCCCAAGGTTATCACACCATAGAATGGGAGTGAGCTGCTGAGAAACTCCAAGCTCCTGGAGTAAGGATTCCACCCATATAGCTTCAGCAGCTCCATTTGCCAACGCCTTGTATTCTGCCTCGGTACTAGATCTCGAGACGGTAGGCTGTTTCTTCGAACTCCAAGAGATTAGGTTCGGTCCAACAAACACAGCAAATCCGCTAGTGGAGCGGCGATCATCAGGACATCCCGCCCAATCAGTATCGGTGAAAATACTAACACCGGTGAGAGATGACCTACGAAACTGCAGTCCTGTATCCAGTGTCCCTTTGACATATCGCAAGATTCGCTTAACTGCTTTCCAATGAACATCAGTGGACTGCGAAAGAAACTGGCATACTTTGTTCACAGCAAAGGACAAATCAGGGCGGGTAAGTGTCAAATACTGCAAACCTCCCACAACACTTCGATACCGGAAAGCATCATCGGTACCCAAAAGTATCCCTGTCTCCCGAGTGAGGCGATCGGTGGTGGCTAGCGGTGTAGGAGTGGACTTACAATTCTCCATGCTTACTCTGTGAAGAAGATCAAGAGCATACTTGCGTTGATTGAGAACCATGCCCCCTGAATTGCAGGACGCTTCTAGACCAAGAAAATATGCAAGAGGACCAAGATCCTTAATAGGAAACTTCTCCGAGAGAGAGCGAACAAGACCATCAACTGCTCCTGAGCTCGAACCGGCAATCACTATGTCATCAACATAAACGAGCATAAAAATCTGAACTCCATCACGAGAGAAGATGAACAGAGATGTGTCAGCCTTGGACGCGACAAAGCCAAGCTGGGAAAGCAGAGTACTCAACCGAGCATACCAGGCACGAGGAGACTGTTTGAGACCATAGAGAGCTCGCTGCAGCTTGCACACATAAGAGGGATACTGATCATCCTCAAAACCTGGTGGTTGCTGCATATAAACATCCTCAGATAAGAAGCCATGGAGAAAAGCATTGCTGACATCAATCTGCCGGAGAGTCCATCCACGAGAGACCGCAAAGAGAGCACTAGGCGAACTCTGGCCGGCTTCACAACTGGACTAAATGTCTCACCATAGTCAATGCCGTGGTGCTGAGTGAATCCTCGAGCAACCAGACGAGCCTTGTATTTGTCAACAGAACCATCGGGACGTTGCTTGGTCTTAAAGACCCACTTGCTGCCCACAATGTTTACACCGGGTGGCCGCGGAACCAGAACCCAGGTATTGGTGTGGCGAAGAGCAGCGAACTCCTCCGACATTGCCCTATGCCAGGCAGGCTCCTGAAGAGCATCACGATGCGACGTGGGTGTCGCAAAGAAAGCGCGCCGTCGGGGATCGTAGCGCACCGTCCCATCAGTGAGCTTCTTTTCACGCCGAGTACCATACCATCACGTAGCCGTGTGACCATCGAGTGATCACGTGCGGGTGGTGGAGACGGAGGCGCTGGAGACTCAGCCGAAGGCGTCGCGGCCGGGGATGGAGACGTCCCGACGAGTGGCGACGCAGGCTGAGTTGGCGACGGGGCGGCTGATCCAGCCCACCAGATGGAGCCGAGGTAGCCGAATTCGGCCCAGCAAGCGGAGACGAGGCGCGGGAGGCCGACGCAGCGGGATCCGTGCGAGCATGCACGTCGATCGCCGCCTCGCCATGCACGTCGATCGGCAACGTGGAATCCTGCACAGATGGAGCATCCCCTGGAATAGGCAGGTCAGTGGACAAATAAGACAGGTCGTAATTTCGCCTAGGTACATCCGTAGCCGGTTCATCCGATGGAAACGAGATAGCAGCCTCAAGAGTGGACACATCAACGGTGACACCGGGAGTGGAATAAGGAAAAACAGATTCATCAAAGATGACATCACGAGATATATAAATACGTCCAGTGGTGCGGTCTAAACACTTATACCCCTTATGCATAGGACTATATCCTAAGAAAATACACATTTTAGAACGGAAAGCCAACTTGTGTGTATTGTATTTACGCAGGCTAGGCCAGCACGCGCATCCAAACGTTCGTAGGAACGAGTAATTCGGTTCCACCTTGAGAAGCCGATGGAGGGGTGTGTCACTACGAAGAACAGGAGTAGGCATACGGTTAATAAGATAGCAGGCGGTGAGAAAAGCTTCATCCCAAAACCGTAGTGGAGAGACGAATGGGCAAGTAGAGCAAGACCCGTTTCGACCAAATGTCGATGTTTGCGTTCAGCGATGCCATTCTGCTGAGAAGTGTGAGGACAAGACACACGGTGAGATATGCCAGCGCGCTGAAAATAGCGATGTAGCTTATGGTACTCTCCGCCCCAATCCGACTGGACGGTTTTAATCTTAGTGTTCAAAAGACGCTCAACATGAGCCTGGAAAGCATAGAAAACTTGCTCAACATCAGATTTGTGCTTGAGGAGATAAATCCAACAAAAACGGGAATAGTCGTCAATAAAACTAACATAGTACTTATACCCCCGGAAGAGGAAATAGCCGGCCCCCAAACATCGGAGTGAATTAATTCAAGAGGCATAGTAGAAACACGATGAGAGGCATGATACGATAATTGACGACTTTTAGCACACTGACAAGCATCACAAACTAAAGACTGATTGTCTGAAGAACACTTAAGATTGTTTTGTTTGACTATAGACTGAACTACATTATTCGCGGGATGACCGAGACGCTGATGCCACCGGGACGACGTGGTGATGCTGGATGACGCATGGCGAGGTGACGAAGACGATGCCCGATGGAAAGGAATGGGGTAGATCCCACCATGGCTACTGCCTTGAAGAAGAGTTCTCCGCGTGGCCTTGTCCTTAACAAGGAAGAAATCACGATGAAATTCAACGAAAACATCATTACAATACGTACACGTATACAAGCTGGATACTAGACCGTCTAACAAATATTGTCATGTACAGCAAAATATCTGAAGCTTAAGAGCATCTAAACACCTGACTGAAGCGAACATCCCAAATATGTACAGCTACCTGCAGAGCGTCCAAGTACGTGGTCAAACCATGCGTGCAGATTGCAGAGGCCCGAGCGCGGAGCAAGCTAAGCTAGCTACTTCTCCGCTATGGTGGCTAGGCGAGGACTCCACGTATCCCGGCACGGGCTCGCCACGCCGACGTCGGCGCCGGCGCCGAGACCCCTCATCCGCATCCTGGTTTTCCTCTCCTCGGCCGCCCGGCGTGCCCGCTCCTCCAGCCTTGCCACGAACACCGCCGCGTCCT
Source organism: Poa pratensis (assembly GCA_947311845.1). Classification (NCBI taxonomy): domain Eukaryota; kingdom Viridiplantae; phylum Streptophyta; class Magnoliopsida; order Poales; family Poaceae; genus Poa; species Poa pratensis. The sequence continues at coordinate 9,131,445 of CAMZMU010000065.1, forward strand.
TCCTCGTCAGCACCACCTTCAGCCGCATCGCGTACTCCTCGCCGCCGTCCTGATCCACCGCTGGCTGCTTGATCCTCCTCGTCTTCTTGGCTCCGGCGGCGGTGGGCTGCACCACGCTCGCCTCCTTGCACGTGCATGGCAGCGGCACAACGTTGCCCATGTAAGGGTAACTAACTAAACTGAACTGAACTAGCCAGGTAGAGTCACTAGAGTGCTCAAACGAGCTAGGTAGGCTGGAGCGCTGGAGATCTCTGTGTGTTTGAGTGGCATTTCTGTTTGTGTATTATATAGCGAAGGCGCCGAGACAGAGACGAACTGAGAGTCTGACAGAGCAAACGACAGATTTCAGGAGTCAAGTATGATCAGCACAACACAAAGAATATGTTCGAAGCCTGCCGGCGCACGGTGAAGGGCGTCAGTGTCGAGAAATACGGCTGGTCAAGCACGGAGGGCAACTGTGTAAGCTCAATCAAGAATGGATGGCACCGTCTCTGTTAGACTGTTACTGTACCTTGGAATAGATATATACAGGGGCGGCTCTGGTCAAAACGTTTATTTGGAGCCAAACTGAGATTTTTTTTTTTGAATTAAGGAGCATAGCTCCGATTTCATTACTGGAATGAAACCAGAGATAAACAGTAATACAAGTTCAGATTTTTACAACACCCCACCACACCAGCAGTACACTATTAATAGAACCCAAAGCTCTATCTCTATTTCTCTAAACTCCTCTAACAAACTACCACTCTTCACCACATATAACATCTGCAACAACTACCACTCTTCGCTACAAATTACAGCTATTGCTTCTTCTACTCCTCTACCATTCTTTGTCGTCTCCTTCTATTTTTCTTCTTCTACTCTTCTACCATTCTTGTCTTCTCCTTTTTTCTTCTATTGTTTCTTCTTCTACTCTTCTAGAGTTCTTTGTCTTATCCTTCTTCTTCTTCTATTTTTTCTACTATTCTTTCCCTGCGGCTTGCCCGGCTCACCCAGCGTGGCTCGTGCCCGAGCTGGGCCCTTTTTTTTTTTGCGCTGCTGCTTCCCTTCCCTGCGCCTACCCGGCTCACCAAGTGTGGATCTTGCCCGAGCTGGGCCCTTTTTTTTTGCGCTGCTACTTACATTGCTGGGCCTTCCCTGGCTGACTTGATGGGCTCCTCCAGCGCTTTCTTCCGGCCGAGCGCTATACGTATTCGGGAACAATGCTAAGGTGAGACAATCCAGCAAATCCGGTCCCTGTGGGACTCGAACTGTGACGGGTTGAAAGGCCACTGCCAATCGCAAACTGAGAATTGGACGTAAGGTGCACCAGGTCGACGTTAACTGATTATACTAGATGATGCCCCGCGCGTTGCTGCGGGCCATTGTATAAAATCATTAGTTTTGTTAAAGTTTACAAAATTTATGAGCATAAAAAATGACTGATCATGTAATATCCATCTTTCAATCTACTCCTTTGCATTTAAAATAAGAAATCACGTGATGTTTGGATCCACAATCGTATGTCCATACAAATATAACTCGATATGATTTTTAGCTCGACATATCTTTGTACCTGTAAAAACACTGCTTCCAGTATCCTGGAGATTCATATTATCTTCAAGGATCTTGAGGGACACTTAGTCAAAACGTTTAAATATATGTGAATAAGATTGAGCGTCACGGAAATCCTTTTGCACTCTCCAAAATCTCCATTTCCAGTGCACTAATTCCATGTAAAACCATGATCGAACCAAATTGCTGAAAGTAAAGAACAATACTCTTAACAGCGCCTGGAGAAAAATTATTACAACTACATGCTGGGCTACAGACAAATAAGAGAAAATAATGACATCAGTAGAAAGCAAATCAAATATAAGGCATGCATTGGATAGGCGACGGCACAACTATTTACTTAATCCATGAAATTATGAAAAACTGAGACGCTTGTGTTTGGCATTTCCGTTTAGAAATCATGGTGTTAATCCAGCCGAGACGCATGTTTTCTAGATCAGGAAGATTGACGGTGAAGCTCAAAACTGACCAATGTTTTTTTTGAGGTATAAGGTGGTCGTATCCACCGTCCGAATAGATAGAAAGAGTTGACCCAGTTTATAAGGAAAACCGGGTCCAAAAACCATACAATCTGTACAAAAGAAAGACACAAGCGAAACGATCTGCCGCCCACACGATCCAAGTCGACAAACGCCCCAACACACACCACCCGCTCCGGGGCCGCCGCCTCGACGTAGCAACCAGATCGACTTTCGCATTGCCCGAAATTGATCCAGTCATGGTCGACGAACCCTCTGCCCACGCAGTCTTCGTCCGGGTTGCCACCAAAACCACCATGTACCGGGGCCGCTGCCCCGGAGTAGCAACCAGATCGACCTTCGCATTGCCCGAAGACGATCCAGTCAGGTCGACGAACCCTCTGCCCGTGCAGTCTTCATCCAGATCGCCACCAAAACCCCCTAGCCCACGGCTCTGCCTCATAGAACCGCCGTAGCATGGGAGTCCGAGGCCGCCGCCTCGACGTCCACCACCATCCGGGGCCGCCGCCCCGACATCCTCCGCCCCCGACTATGGGGCCAGCCTGCCCATCCATCGCGAAGCCATCGCACCGCGAGGGCCAATAACTCCAAGACGACGCCTCCAACAAGGTAGTGACGCGTCCGTCACCGTCGCCCGCCCCCGACGGGGCTTAGGTTTTCACCCGGAGTCTTGGATCCACTCGCGTCGGACCGGGATGAGATTCCACAACGACGCGATCAAGAAAGGAACGACGCCCAAAGGCGCCGCCGTCGTTGCCACAGACCGAAATCCGTGCAAGCTTTCACCCGGAATTCTCCCAGACCGCGAAGCTCAGGGAGCAGCCGGTTGGAAGTCTGACTCCGTCGCCCACCACCAGTCTTCTCCGCATGCTGCAGCCACCATGGCACCTCACGCCACGGCAGCAGCCCTGCCGGCCACGCCCCTGCCGCGGCCGCTGGTCCGGGGCCGCCGCCCCGGCTTCCTCACTCCCCTTATCTCCACGCCATGCTCCTGGCCGAACCATGGCACCTCCTGCCATGGTGGGCGCCGCGCACCTCCTGCCGACCTGGGGCCGCCGCCCCAGCATGCCCACCGTGCCGCTCCAGAACGTGTTGCACCTCCTCCCTTGAGCCCGCCGTGGCCGGCCACCATGCCCTCGGGAGCACCAGCGACGCCCAGCAACCAACGGGCAGAAACCTGCCTCCACTGGCGCCGGCGACCAATGTTTCAACCTGCGAAAAACTGATATGATAAATATAGTAGCAAATGAAACGATTAGTGCGAGCACTGTGCTAGAATGTCCATCAATGTGATAATACAATTGGTAGTTCTAATCATACTGTTGGGTAAGTCGATGAAAAGACAACTAAAATGGCCTATGCAAAGCTGTTTGCGTGAACATATATAGAGGTCATCGTCCATGCCAGATCGTGATTAATAATCCATGATACCTGCAATACAAAATAGAAAAACACATCAAAGCAATTTTGAAAGGTCGGAGAGAGACTGAGAGCATACATTCCTAAGGTGATTAGTCATTGATAGACCAGCAGAATTAGCGGTAGAAGGAAAGGGACTAAATCGAAGAGCAGCCAGCATCGGAGTTGATACTTCAATGCTGATAGCGGCCAGTAAGCAGTGAGGCGCGGAGGAGAATCAAAGAGCAGGCTATTCGTCCTACTGCCATCGTGAGGAGGAGGTGGGCAGTGCATATATATGGGGATTGTGTGGGGAAGACTCGGGAAGGTATATCAATGGCGACGGGTGGAGGAACGGCTAAAGGCTGCATGCTTGCAGCCCCGATTTTTTAGGGAAGTTTAAACACAATTTTATAGGAACCTATCGTCTCCCAGTCCCTTCATTGATTTATGTGGGAGACAAAGCGAATGCACCTAATGGAGAAGAGGAAGCGTGTATCGTTTGTGACCATAGAAGCAAGAGATGAAATGCAGAAATTAAGGCTTGAAAAATATCTATAGATCCATGCGCAGCATGTGGGCTGGATTTTTATGACCTCACCTACGTGGATGGCTGGATGACATGGACGAATTAGAGACTTGATGATGTGTCTAGCTTGCATGTTGAGAGAATTCCTTGTAGTGGGTCATTGCTATTTAGATATAGAAGATTTGTCCTTAAAACCGTATAGGGAAGGAAGGCAATAAAAGGATACCCCTACAGAGCGTCGTCACAGGATTGAATTTACACAAAACCGTAGTAACCAGCATTTTAACGATTTATTTTAAAAAAAATTAAATAAATTATTCGAAAAATAGCTCGTGTTTTCAGAAATTTCAGAAAATAGCGCGCCGTCCTTATGGCCATGAGGAAAGCACGAAACCAGTGTTTCGTCATGGCTAGTGACGAAAGGAAGGTAAACAGTGAACTCAGGTATGGTGATGTTTCTTGTCATGTTTAATTCTCTGATTAGAACAAAGTTGCTAAACCGTGTCATGTTTCAAGATAGATTATATATGAAATATATGCGCATCGACGAGTAGGTTCCATTCCCGTGATCGGTTTCGAATTTGATCGACTCTAACTCCTTAATTTTGGATCGAAATTCGTAAATTGTTTTGACGAATTTTGTCAAATTCGTCGCACCCAGTCAACCGTTTGAAATTTACTTTCACGAGTAGATGGATCTCACCCTTCTCCATAGCTTTTATGTTGTAATTTTTTTGATTTGACAGACATAAAGGAAATTTCAAATGGTCGATAGAATGCGACGAATTTGATAAAATTCGTCAAAACAATTTGTGAATTTCGAACCAACATTAAGAAGTTAGAGTCGACCAAAGTCGAAACCAATCACGGGAATAGAACCTACTCGTCGATCTGCATATATTTCATATATTTTATCGCTAATCATGACACGGTTGAGCAACTTTTATTTTAATCAAAAAGTTAAACATGACAAGAAAGAACATGTTACGAATGCAGCTTACTTTGGTCATGAGCAGTGACGAAACCCTTCTTTCGTCTTGGGCAATGACGAAACAGCTCTTTCGTCATGGGTCATGATGAAACCACTGCTTTCGTCATGGCCCATGACGACGGCGCGCTATTTTCCGAATTTTTTGAAAACGCGAGCTATTTTTTAATACATTTTTAAAAAAATGTTACTTAAAAAAATCATTTTAACAACTAAAAGCTAGACTGTCAATAATTTTAGAACAAGTCATGCAGTTGCAGATTATATTTGTGCTTCTGATATTTTTTGTGCATAAACACATGGTAACATCGAAAAACATCACAAAGCATGATAGTCAGCATATTGTTCATTAGGTGCAATATGAACTGTACTTTTTTTTGCATAAACACATGGGCTAGATTGTTGTTATAATATGGTAACTTTGCTAGATTATTATCAAGTGATGAACCATTGTCAGTGTCGGAAATCATCCGTTTTTAAGATATTTCACGGCTTCCGCCGGATCAGATTCCCTAAAATGGAATCTTCCGTTTTAAGGATTAATTTTGCGTGTCTTGTTCTGCCCGGACCGTCTCTACCACTTAAAACTGTTTTAAGGGTACCTTATAGCGCTTTTACGATTTGATGTTTAAGTTATCTGCTAGAGATGCTCTTATTGAGCTAACAAATCGCAAAAAAAATTATTAGACGAAACCATTACTACAATCCTAGTCTGTCAATTTGTAGTTCAAGCTTTTTTTGTTTAAATAATGCTTGATGGTCGATAAAACCACAATGAAAAATGCACAAGTTCTTACGTCCAATCTTCACCATTATCTGTCAAGAAGAAAATTCACCTCTGAACTTATTCGATGGCGCTCCGGCGGTCGCCGGGTGACGAGCAGAGCACGCGCGTTCGCGGGATCAAGCAAACCGGACGTTTCCAACAGCTTCCACCCAAGTGTAGTGAGCCAACCCGATCGAGTGCAGCCGATGACCACACCTTTGGCGCCGCGACGGCGTCCGAAGCGATAAAACCCATTCGTTCGTTTTTTCTCTCTATCAAACCGACCGACGCGGCCACGTCCCCGACCAAGAGCACGAGCGCGAGCTGGAGAGCATGGCGGCCACGAGCTCCGCGGCACTCTTCTCCGTCCTCCCCCATCCCCTCTACACCGCGACCTCAGCCTCCGCACGAACTAGCAACCACTACAGGCCGACGCGCTACGCCGCGGGCGTGTCCCCCATCAGATGCTCGGCCGCCTCGCCCGACCTGTCGCCCGGCGCCCCGGCGCCAGCACCGCCCAAGCCCCAAATCGAGCTCGAGTTCCTCGGGGTTAGTTCATCTTCTCTGACGGTCCTTAGTCGCCGCAAGGGCGGCCTTTCTTGCTTGTTGTGCACGAGTCGCTGATTCGCGTGGTTGGACGATGTGCAATGTGTGTGCAGCCGAAGCCGGGAGCCGACGGGTCGTACCCGGTGGACAGGGCGGCGGCGGTCAGCGGCGACAAGCTCCTCCGGGACATCATGACCGAGAACAAGCTCGAGCTCTACGGGGCATACGTACGTGAGCCTCCCGCGCGTCTTAATTTCTCTTCAGAATCCGCCACTGTCGGTTAATGGTTCTTGGTGCGTGCGCTGCAGGGGAAGCTGATGAACTGCGGCGGCGGGGGCAGCTGCGGCACCTGCATCGTCGAGGTATGTACCCGCTCTCCGGCCCCACTTAACCGACTACATCCTGCGACACTGGAATTCTGGAAACTACACGCTGTCTCGTTCACCATGATGGCCACTCTCAAGTCTGAACCTCGTGTGCAGATAATCGAAGGGAAAGAGCTCCTGAACGAGAGGACGGACACCGAGAAACGTTACCTGAAGAAGGTACGCAGTATTCACCTTCCGATTGCTGCTTTCCCGGGCCTCCGCCTCTGAAGTTTCTACCGTTATGCCATTCGTGCTTCATCACACAAATCACTAAATCAGTGGAGTTGCCAACTGACTCGCACTCTGCTGCATCTCACTGTCTATTTCAGAAACCGGAGTCATGGAGGCTGACCTGCCAGACGATCGTAGGAAACAAGGAGAACTCCGGCAAGGCAGGATTCTTTCGATAACCTCCCTCACAATTTACTGCTACGGTTTAAGCGCCCTTCTGAAACAAATGCTCTTTTTTTCTTTTGCAGGTTGTCGTCCAACGGCTGCCCCAGTGGAAGAAATAATTGTACAATCTGGGCATTTGATGTACTAACAGCATGTGATATGTCCAGTTTTATCTACCTCGTGCTATGCGGTATTCGACACAGATGTGTTTCCATGTTGCCTTGTGCGCAAGTTCCTGACAATTTTCTGGGTGTGTTCTCTTCAACTGTTGCCGGACTTTGTAAATTATCCTGGATAAATTTTCATTAGCGGTCTTGTGTGGTCTGCGGATTCATGGCTTCCTAGCAGGCATATATTGCTTTATTGATAACTGAATGGTTAATTAAAAAGATCCGTCGTAGTCTAGGTGGTTAGGATACTCGGCTCTCACCCGAGAGACCCGGGTTCAAGTCCCGGCGACGGAATTTTTGCATGCCTAACAATTTTCTTTGCTAATCTCTATTCCGCTTCCTTAACCAAGAAGACTTGGAGAGCTCATTTTTTCAAAACCAGAAGATATTATCTGGTAGCTCATCTTTTCAACGGTAATTTATTGTTCTTTTGTCTGACCTGTACCATTGGTAAACTTGTCACTCTCAGGATAGCATCATAGCAGGATCGTCCTATGGAGTAAAAGAAATGAATTAAACCCAGGTTGCGAAGTGATCCCAGACGCTCAAGAGAATTCAGCTCTAGACACTTGAATTTAGCTCTGGGAACATTGTTCATAAATAAACAGGCAAGCTTACACGTAAGGAGTCTGGGCACTCAGCACTCGCTCTTACAGGTACGCTTGCCTCTGGAGCATAGACGTAGTAGAAATAGTTACAACTTACAAAGAAAGAGCAAAACGACTGAACCCCCTAGAAGTTGTACACCCGGGGCGAGCTTCACCGAAAAGGGGAAGAACACCCCCACCGACTAAACAAGCATGCGCTAAATAAGTGTGGCGATCAGGTTCGCCGATGGCTGGCGACCTACCAGGACGGCGGTGTGGCCGGTCACTGGCTGGAGCGCTGCGGCCGACTCTAGTCGCGCCCACGTTGACTTCCGCTTCTCCTCCAATGACGCCTGGTTCTCTTCGTCCTCCTTGCACTTGGTCAGGCACGCCGAGAATAGCTCCTCGTCCATCTCGGAGAACATCTTCATCACATTGGCGGTCAGGTTCAGGACCGCTTGGTTCCAGTGGGTCTGGCTGTTCTGCTCTAGTGCCGGGACGATGATGGGCATGATCGCCTGGCGGTTCTGTGCCATCAGGCTGATGATGTGATCATTGTTCCACATGAAGAGTGCTCTTTCAGCAACCTGAAGGAAGTATCTTATTAGCCAACAACCATTGTGATAGAAAATTTAGAGCACATGTGATGTGAGCCCACGCAAAGACTAACAGACCATAAGACACAAATGTGTTTGACACCTTGGAACTCATTTCAGTGCTTAATGCTGGCCCACATGTCTGTTATCCATTGTATTAAAAATATAGAACCCAAAGTATGACTAGTTGATAATATGACGGCCTACTTGGGATCTGTTGTTTATTTGTCCACAATAACTTCAGATTTTCAGACATCTGATGTTCATCTGATATTTCCACACATCATAATTTAGAAACATGAGACACATGAGGGACCAATCCCCTTGCTAGAAATAGCCTAGCCGTTGGGGCCATAGGGGCAGCTGGAGAACGTTACTTTGTTACCAAGAATCATTGAATGGCAGTTAACTGCTTCAGACTTTACCACATTAAGTTCTACATGATCAAGTGCCTAGTTCAAGTGGTAGAAAGAAGTATAGTGCATTTATGAATACAGCTACAGATCAATGATGTTAGATGGCATCTATCTTCACATGGCATGATAAAAAAATTCCATAGATTGTGGAGATGCATATTGTCAGCATGAAAACAGAAGAGCTAAGAATTGGTACTACTCCAGTACACACATTATTACATGAAGGGGCCAAAAATAGCCTAGCTGTTGGGGACATAGGGGCAGCTAGAGAACGTTACTACTTTGTTACCATGAATCATTGTATGACAGTTAACTTCTTCGACTTTACCACATTGAGTTCTATATGATCAAGTGCCTAGTTCAAGTGGTAGAAAGAAGTATAGTGCATTTATGAATACAGCTACAGATCAATGATGTTAGATGGCATCTATCTTCACATGTCATGTTGAATTTTTTCCATAGATTGTGGAAATGCATATTGTCAGCATGAAAACAGAAGAATTAAGACTAAGCTGCGTTCATTGGGCAAGTTACCTGGAAGTGAGAACTGTTTATGCAATGAGCGATCCGCCGAAACAACGGAACCATGCATTTCTGGAATTCCACCATGCTGGTGGCTTCGAGGATCTCTTCGATCTCGCTTAGAAACATGACCTCCTTCTGGCTATTTGTAACAGGCCAATATCTTAGCAAACCGATAATTATCGAGCCCGCAAGCTTGGGATCCTTCTCTAGAAACTGTGTCACACAGTATGTCAACTGCTGGAGATACACACCGACTGACTTTGGCTTGTGCAAAGGAATCAGAATTTTCCAAAGGAAGATCTTGTGTTCTTCCTTGAGAGGCAACGCAAAGCCACTGATAACGCTGCCAAACACCTCCAGCAGCTCGGCAATCCCGTTATGCCGCTGCGTCTCGAACACAAAGTGGTAGAATATGTTGCTCACCGCCTTGCGGATGAACGGTCGGTGGACCATGAACTTCCCATAGATCCTGTGCAGGATGGTTTTCAGAGAATCCCTTTCTCTGGGATCCTCGGAGTCGAGAAGGTTGAGCAGCCTGACAATGAAGGAGTGGTCGAAGTACTTCTTCCCAATCTTGGCATCCAGGGAGGTGGATCCGATGAACTTGAGCAGCAGCTCGTACACCAGCTGCAGGTGGCACCAGGCAGGATCGAACATCGGCTCGTCCTCATCGCCCTCACCGCCAGACGAACCGGACCTGTAGTTGGGAGGGAACACCCTGAACAGGTTGACGGCGAACATCCTGGAGCAGGCGGCGATGACGGCCTCCGAGAACCTGCCATTGTTGGTGTCCACGAAATCTATGAGATCCAGCAGCGTCTGCCGCTTGATATCCTTCTCCGCCGAGCTCTTGCCCGGGTCCGAGAAGTCGAACACCGCGCAGCAGAGGTTGAGCTTGCTGACGAACAGGTTCTGCCGCTCGGAGCTGGGCACGTCCTTGAAGGCGACCAGCGGTTCGATGCCGGCGACCACGCTGGAGGGGAAGACGGCCGAGGACATGCGCTTGATGGCGGACGCGGACCGGCCGCCGCCGCCGGACGGGACGCTGCTGGCGCGCTGTATCTGGCTCCCATTGCTGCCGCTGCACTGGCCCGAGTCGAAGCCGTCGTCCCGGCCTGCCGAGGACTTGCTGCGGGGCAGCTTGCTGAGGAACTGCTTCCACATCTTCGTTGCGCCCGCCGAGCTACTCCGCCACCATGGCCAGAGCAGAGCCTTTGTTATCTGGTACCAAAACAGAGGAGAGGTCAGAGCTGGAGAGAAGATCTAGCTCTAGATGCAGTTACAGGAGTGAATGAACTTTAGCAAAGAACAATGCCCCAAAATCCGGGCCAATGCAGCTGAATCTGGACCCAGCAAGCGCAAACCAAACCCCGACAGACCCGGAACCCAGCTCGAAAGCCTCGACCAGGAGAGAAAGAAAGGGACGCGACAATGGCGGCAGCAGCATCTAACCCACCCACTGTCCACCTACCTCGCACAGTCTTGGCAGAGCAGCAGAGCGCCACCGGAGCGGCCCGGATCTGGGGCCTCCGCCCCCGCGCTCGCCGGATCCGGGCGCCGAAGCAAGCCGATGTCAGGTCGCTGGCTAGCTACAGGGCGGGTGAGCTCGCTCGTGGGGAGGTAGGCGTCGGGAACCGGATCGAAATCTGCAGCAGGTTCTCACTTCGTCCGCTTCTTCTCTCGGAAGAGGAGCGAGAGTGAGCGAGAATGGGAGGGGACAGGGAGAGAAGGGCGAGCCTGCTGGGTTCCTGCGTGGACTGTTTTGTTAATACGGGCAAACGTACGGACGTGCTCATTATAAAAACATTTCTTGTACGAGCCACGATGTCGCTGCTCCGCTGGTTCAGCATTTGAAAATAAACAGATCAAATCTGGAGCTTTTTTTAGTAAGGATTTGGATTTTTTTTATAAAGCGGAGGAGATCCTGGTCGGTCCTACGAGCAGATTTAGTCATCCGATGATAATTAGTGAGCATAAAGCGAGGAACTCAAATTCGGGAATAGAAAGGACTTTGGGGGTGCATGTGCGAACGGGGGTCCTCTCAATCAGAGCCCCTGTCTGTCTGCCGCCGCGCACGGGCCCCGCCGGCGGCCGGCCGGCCGCTGAGCGGCTTTAATTCGAACGGCACGGTGTCACGGGCGGGGCGGCGTGCGCCGTGGATGGAGGCCGATGGACGGCTGTGGGGGCGGCTGCAGCGCGGTGGATGTGAGTGAGTGAGCGGCTGTGACGGTGACGGCCGTGCACGGGCTCGCCGGCCGGCCGGAGGACCACCGTGCGGCCGCGTCGTTGTCTCGGCGCGGGGGACCGCGTCGCACGGGGGAGTGAAGTCACCTTGTGCGTACTCATGTTGTTCAGATAAAAAAAGAGAGGAAGAACTACTCCGAATAGGAGGATTTTACAGCTCCGAATCCGAATAGTAACTTGATGATCCTACGTTTTTTTTTACTCGGGCATGTGGAGTGACATATCCTCCTGATTCGCTAAATCGTGGAGAGTCCTTATTAGTGTGATCTCCCATTTATGGTTAGGATTGTATTTTATCTATATATCAATGCAATGGAAAGGCCCAAGTGTGATCAATTCTTTCACATGGTATCAGCTAAAAATCCTCAACCCTAATTCGCTTCCGCCTCCTCTCTAAACCCTAGCCGCACCATAGCCGGCCGCCGCCGCTGCCAACCTTCTCCTCCCTCTCCCTCTTCCTCCATGGCGCCCGAGCCCTACCCCGACGCCCCTCTCTGGGCGTAAGACACCGCCATCCAGAACGTCCGCTCGCTGGTTCCGATCGTCCTCGATCTCAAGGTCCCCTCCTTCCCCAAGTGGCGCACCTTCTTCACCATCGCCGTCACCACGTACGCGCTCGAGGATCACCTCACCACCGCCACCCCGCCGACCGACCCCACATGGCTCCGCCTCGACGCCACCGTGCTCCGCTGGCTGTACGGTTCCATGGCGATGGACATCGTGGACCTTGTCATGGCCACGGACGCCACCGCCTACACGGTTTGGACGGCCGTCACCGGGCTCTTCAACGACAACAAGAAGTCCCGCGAGATCTACCTCGCCGAGGCGTTCCGCACCATCCGGCAGGAGGATCGCTCCATCACCGACTACCTCCTTCTCCAGAAGACGGCGGCGGACGCTCTCGCGGAGGTTGGCGCTCCGGTCTCCGACTCGGACCTCGTCACCAACGTCATCAAGGGTCTCCACGAGACTACGACAGCATCGGCGACCTCGCTCCTCTCATCAAGCCGTACCCGTCTTCCTCGAGTTCCGGAGCATGCTGCTGCTCCACGAGCTGAAGGTGACTCGCCGCGCCTCTGCCTCCTCCACCGCCGCCACGGCCTTCGTCGCCAAGCCCGGCCCCGTGGCTCCTGCCGCCCCCGCGGCGGGCACGCTGGCGGCCCCTCCGCTCCCGGACCCTGGAGGGCTCCGTCCAACCCTAGTCACGGCACCGGCTACGGGAAGTACAAGGGCAAGAAACCCTACGGCATCCACGGCAACAGGAACACCGGTGGCGCGCCTCCCATGCCGACCCCTTCAACCCTTGGACAGGGGCGATCCAGATGTGGCCCACGCAGCCGCACGGGGCCGGCGGCAGCATCCTCGGCGCTGCTCCTTGCTCGGCCCCCGCCCTCACGCCTACATGGCCGGTCCCACCACCTGCTCCGCCGGCCTCCTTCTACAACACCCACGCCGGCGTTCCCCATGGCCAGGCGTTCCACGGCGCTCCGTACGGCGTCGCCCCCTACACCGCGCCTTCTTCTTCGGCGCAGACTTGGGACCCCTCCGCCCTTGCGCAGCACTTCACCAACATGACGCTGCAGCCCCCACCCCGGAGTGGGTCATGGACAGCGGCGCCACCGCCCACCTCTCCAACAACACCGGTATCCTCTCCTCTCTATCTTCACATCCTCTTTATCGACATGTCACAGTCGGAGACGGCTCCTCCGTTCCCGTTTCTGCATCCGGACATGCCTCCCTTCATCTTCTTTCTGACCGTCCTCTTCATCTTCACAATGTTCTTGTTACCCCTCGCATCATTAAAAATCTAGTCTGTCCGTCAGTTTACTAAAGATAATAACTGTTCTGTCAATTTTGACCCTTTTGGTTTTTCTGTGAAGGACCTCATTACCCGGCGTGAGCTTCTTCGGTGCAATAGTACGGGGGAGCTTTATTCGTTCCAGCCACCGGCGCCTCGTGCTCTCACGCCACCACCACCACTCATGATATTTGGCACCGTCGTTTGGGTCACCCCGGCCATGACGCTTATCGTCGCCTTTCGCAGCATATCTCTTTACCTTGTAATAAAAACATAGTAGTCTTTGCCATGCTTGTCAGATTGGACGCCATGTACGATTGCCTTTTTCTTCTTCCACCACTAGGACTACTCGCCCTTTTGAGTTAATTCATTGTGATCTTTGGACGTCTCCTATTTTGAGTAATTCTGGCAACAAATATTTCTTAGTTATTCTTGATGATTTCACTCACTACTTATGGACTGTTCCTCTTCGCCAAAAATCCGATGCTTACGCCTCCCTCGCCTCCTTTCGCGCTTTTGCCCAAACCCAGTTTAATTTACCCCTTGCGTCTATTCAGATGGACAATGGTCGTGAGTTCGACAACGCCAAACTCCACTCTCTCGCCGCCGCCCACGATACACATCCGCTTCTCGTGCCCATACACCTCCCAGCAGAACGGTAAAGCCGAGCGTATTATCCGCACTGTCAACGATATTGTGCGTTCTCTCCTTTTCCAGGCTAGTTTACCACCTCGTTTTTGGGTAGAAGCTCTTCACCACGCCACTCATGTTCTTAATCGCCTCCCCACCAAAACCATTAGCGCTCCCTCTCCGTATTTTGCCCTACACGACACCCACCCAGATTACTCGTCCCTGCGCGTTTTCGGTTGCCTCTGCTACCCTAACACCGCCGCCACCATGCCCCACAAACTCGCTCCCCGGTCTAGCGCTTGCATGTTTCTCGGCTACTCCCTCACCACAAGGGTTACCGCTGCATGGACCTCACCACCCACCGCATCATCATCTCGCGTCATGTCATATTCGACGAGTCCACCTTTCCCTTCGCCACCCCGCAGCCTCCATCCGCTGCCTCCTACGAGTTCCTCGACGACGACCTTCCTCTCCCTGTCGTTCCACCTGCTGCGCCTGCCACGCGCGCCCTTCCCCTCCTCCTTCGCCGCGCGCCATCGCCGCCGCCTGCGCCCCGCCACCTCCTCCCGTGCACCGCACGCGTAGCACCTCCGGCATCCACGTCCCTCCCCGTGAACGGCTTAACTTGCATGCTGCTGTCCACAGGTACTCTCCGATTCCGACATCGGCACGCGCTGCTCTCAAGGACCCCAACTGGCTCGATGCTATGACTGCGGAGTACCGCGCTCTCCTCAGCAACGACACTTGGGCTCTCGTGCCTCCTCCTCGGAACGCCAACATCGTCACTGGCAAGTGGGTCTTTCGCCACAAGATGAAGCCCGATGGCTCTCTCGAGCGCTACAAAGCATGTTGGGTGCTTCGCGGTTTTTCACAGGAGCACGGCGTTGACTTCGACGAGACCTTCAGCCCGGTCGTCAAACCGGCCACGGTCCGCGTCATCCTCTCCATCGCCATCTCCCTTAACTGGGGGACTCGCCAGCTCGATCAAGAACGCCTTCCTCCACGGCAAACTCGCCGAGGTCGTCTACTGTCGCCAACCCACCGGCTTCATCGACTCTACTCGCCCAGACCATGTCTGCCGCCTGAACCGCTCGCTCTACGGCCTCAAGCAGGCTCCTCGCGCGTGGTACCAGCGCTTCGCCACCTTCATCACCTCGACTGGCTTCACGTGCTCGCGCTCCGACACGTCACTGTTTGTACTTCAGTGTGCAGAGGGTACGGCCTATCTTCTGTTGTACGTCGACGACATCGTCCTCACCGCGCCTCCTCGACCGGATCACTGCCTCCCTCAGCTCTGAGTTCGCCATGACGGACATGGGCAGCCTCCACTACTTCCTCGGCATAGCGGTGACTCGCGACTCCTCCGGCATGCACCTCTCCAAGCCAAGTACGCGGCGGAAATTCTGGACAAAGCCGGCTATACCGGCTGCACGCCCGCGACTACGCCGGTCGACACCTCCCCCAAGCTCGCCTCCACCGCCGGTGCTCCCGTTGCTGATCCTACAGAGTACAGGAGCCTTGCCGGTGCTCTCTAGTACCTCACCTTCACGCGACCGGACATCGCGTACGCCGTCCAGCAGGTGTGTCTTCACATGCACGACCCTCGCGAGCAGCACCTGGCTGCTATCAAGCGCATTCTGCGCTACGTCAAGGGCACGCTCTCTCATGGACTTCAGCTTCACTCATCCTCGCCGGACTCCATGGTCACCTACACCGACGCCGACTGGGCTGGCTGCCCCGACACTCGCCGTTCTACCTCGGGCTTCTGCGTCTACCTAGGTGACAACCTCGTCTCATGGTCTTCGAAGCGCCAACACACGGTCTCTCGCTCCAGCGCCAGGCTGAATACCGTGCTGTGGCTAACGCAGTCGCCGAGGCCTAGTTGGATCCGCCAACTCCTCCAAGAGCTTCATCGACCTACTCCTCCCGCTACGGTCGTGTTCTGCGACAATGTCAGCGCCGTCTACATGTCTACGAACCCCGTTCAGCATCAGCGCACCAAACACATCGAGATCGACCTCCACTTCGTTCGCGATCGTGTTGCCATGGGCCAGATCCGCGTGCTACATGTTCCTTCGTCTCGACAGTTCGCCGACATCTTGACGAAGGGTCTCCCATCACCGTTGTTTCTGGATTTCCGGTCCAGTCTCAACGTTCGCTCTCCTCCCGTTGTGACTGCGGGGGAGTGTTACACAGATATGTCACGTAGCGTGACATATCCTTCTGATTCCCTAAATCGTGGAGAGTCCTTATTAGTGTGATCTCCCATTTATGGTTAGGATTGTATTTTGTCTATATATATCAATGCAATGGAAAGGCCTATGTGTGGTCAATTCTCTCACACGTAGAAGCAGGCGAGTGCCAATTATTTCAGTTCAGTTTGCTGAGCACTGATCAAACGTACACGTGCTACGCATGTTGCCTCGCAAAGTCGCAACTCCCCCAACGTGAGTCTACACATCCCATAGAGAAACTTGGAAGAAGGACACCAGGTATACTTCCTTCCCTTGGTGTCCAAATAAGTGTACTTATAATTTTGTCTTAGTTTTGGTGTGCAAAGGCTGGAGATCATCCTCCATTTAAAAAATAAAATAAAATTGAGTTTATCAGTTGTATAAAAAATATATATCACTAGATGCATATTAAAAGCAATGTTAAATATTATCGCTTACTCCTCGGTCGGACTCATATTAGAAATTAATCGCTTTTCGACGGATTAATCGATTTATCGGTCAACTATTTTTTTTGTAAATTCAAAATTCCAGCACTATTTTTTTTTAAATATGCTATGTGTTGCCACACAAAATTGCCGCGCAGCACCACGATACTGTCGTACTTTCGTGACGACGGACGATTGCTTTCCGAGCAAAGCAACAAAGATCCCCTCACTTTCATGGAGGAGAGACGACCGCTTTTCAGCGCAAAACGGTAAAGATAAGCCAAACCCTAGGGCTGCTAGGATTCGGCAGAGAAGAACGATATAGATAAAAAGATACGTGAATGTAGATGTGTATTTTGTTGAATATCGATCGGTTGGTTTCTCAATCGGCCGTATACCTATATATAGGCAGCCTGGTCTTTGGCGTACAGGGCAGGACACAGAAGATTTTCTTGGCATACAAGCCGAATCTAAGTATTTCTAATTTTAAATCGATCCGGCCGGTACTAGTAACTATCGCACATAGAGATCTTGGTGCACTTGCCGTCCGTAGCTGAATAATCTCATGTACGTTTTCAACCTGGCTTTCAACCGAGCGCTGTTAGGACTTGTCCTATGCACCGGACTTGTCCTCGGTAGCTGCTGTCTAGCAAATACTCCATATATTCTGCCTGGTTCAATAGCTTACTTCATCTGCTGTACGTCGGCCATACCATTCTTCACTAGAATAAAATATTCTGGCCAAGACGCTAATCACACCAGATAGGAGTTAGGAGTTGTCCTATGCAGCGGCATTTTAATTCGGTCCATCTCTGAATCTGTCCAAGATTTATCCTCCATAGTCTCTATTTCAGAAAATAATCAATATATTTGTCTTGGCCAAATAGCTTGCTATACTTTGATATGCCGCTGCAACATATGTAGTAAAATGCGACCAAAGGCAGCAATTTGAACTAAACACCAAATTGAAATGTATATGTCAAGTAATAATCTAACCACAATCATTAAAACTAATTTGGCTTATAAATATCTAGCAGCCAAATTATACCTTCAACACATGCCCCCTGTTTTTGGTACAATAATATTTATCAAAAACAATAAAACCGTACCTTAGAACGATGTCGTCGCTTCACCGACGATATCATTATACTCAGGGCAATGTCCAAAGAACACATCGGCCAAATCTTCTCAAGACGATATCTTAGACAATATATCAGCCAAATTCTGGTTATAGGCGATACTTCAAATAATATACTGGCCATATCTTCTTAGGACGATACTTGGAATAATATATCGGCCATAGCGCCTTCAAGCTTCTGGTGCACAAAATTTCACAGGAGTCACAAACACTATATTCACGTTAATATCAATAGGTATTTCCTCGGTATTTTCTGAATCCTCATCATCAACCGTGTCATGTGCGGCTGCAGGGTCCTCAGCCTTGTCGTCTGCGGTGTCATCGGCCATGTCATTTGCGAGGTCATTAGTCGTGTCATCTTCAACTTCATTCTCCTTCGCTACGATGCGCTTCTCCTTCCAAATTTTTGTTGGCACCATTGGTCTCTCTCGGTTGAACAATTCATGGCGCTTCTTCTCGGCTATTTCTTCCTTTATTTCCAAAGCTTGCAGCCGTTGTATACGCCTTTTCTGAGTATGTGTGAGCCCCGTCGGGCACCACCGAGGTCCCGGTTTAGTCCCTGGAACGACGGACTTAATTCTGTTGCCCCCCCCCGAGTCTCTCGGCCTGTACCATCGTGCTGTTGTTCTTGAGTCAGATATTCTGTCCTTGGCCAAAATAACTCTTTGTTGATCATACACACCCCCAGCTGCAACTTCCTGGGTCCCGCTACTGCTTGGATTCCCATGATGGGTAGACGTACAAAAACCAGGTCCGAAACTCATTGCAGATAAACTCGTTGATGTTCCTGAGGTACTCCTTTCCATGACTGAATATGTACGTGTGCTAACTGAAACAGGTTTCTGACTAGTACTAGAAGATGCGACGACTGTATTACCCAAACCTTTATCTTGTGTACTAGCATATTTCTTCTGCACCGATCCACTCCTTTCTGCACCAGCGTATGTTGCTTCTGTACTATTCTCATCACTTTTAGCTGATCGGCCTTCTCCAAGTTGCAGAGCACCAGCAGTATCTAAATCATCTGAATTTTGTACAGGCTTAAGTCCAGCACGCTTCACCGGCATCCAAGTGAGCTTGCGGCCACCGTTGTAGTTTTCTGCCATCTGCAATGTGCACTGGTGATCGGTTCCCTCCAACTGTAGTTGCATCATGTGCTTCTTTGTTGCTTTCATGATTGATTGGCATCCACTTAAACTTCTGACTACCAATATGAATTATGCCATCACCATTGCATCTTCGGCTCGTATTTGAAATTCTTGAAACTGGCCTCTCATCACTACCACGAATCACATTGCCATCACGTGGTCTAGCCCTCTGATTAAACCGAGCCCTTATATCATACGAGTTTGGTCTGAACATAGGCCTCGATGAAATCCACTCCGGTTGAAAGTAACATGCTGGCTTTGTAGGATAATGCAACCATGGATAATAACCCCATGGAGGAAACTGTGAATACATGGGACGTGCACCGCCCAATATGTAGGCTGCATTGCAAAGTACGGCTCCTGGTCATATGAATTCCTTTTCCATCGTTGATACCCACCAGGTCCAGAAGGTGACCTATAACGCTTAACGCCTACAACCCGACTAAACACATTGCTGGTTTTGCGTGAGGTATATTTTTCCAACAACATGTTAACTGTCGGCTTTATTCTTGGAGCTTGTCTCTTTCCTCCATTGACTTTCCACCCTCCTACTTCTGAACCTTTTGGTTTGATCATCCTCGGTGCAGCACTATGATCAACAACAGCATTTTTACCTTGGGTAGATTCGGTCTGATCCGACCGAACAAGAACTTTCTTGTTCTCAAAGTCAATCACATCGATAGGAAAAGAATCACTATCGAGTTTCATTTGAGTACTCTGTGTATATGTCAATCGTCCATCATTAAGGGCCGATTGCACATGTCGTTCAAACACATCACAATCATTAGTAGAGTGAGAAAATGAATTGTGCAACTTACAATAAGCTCCTTTACCCAATTCTCCTAGAGGTGAAATAATATGACCTTCTCTCAATCTAATCAATTTTCCTTGCAGTAAAACATCAAAAATCTTATCACACTTGGTAACATCAAAAGTATACTTTACTTCCTCTGTTTTAGCAGGTGTGGGCTTCGAGCAGAACATGCAAAAGGATTAGACTTTGGCACTTGAACCCATTCGGCTACACATAGGTCAATGTCGTCTTCACTAGCCGAATCACTACCATTTTCTAAAGCATTAACCGTGTGGTTCTCGTCCTCTTTATTTTCTTTATCACTAAACCGGCTATGTTCTTCAATTTGCTTAGCCCGGTTTTCTTGCGCCAAAGCTTTGTGCAATACCTGATTAACATCTAAAAATTCTTGCCCTTGTAATTTATCCTTAATATGAGTGAGCAGACCCAAAAAACAAGATCAACTAAATCCTTTTCGGCTAAGGTCAAGCTAAAACATCGGCTTTTGACATCTCTAAACCTCTTAATATAATCATCGACATGCTCATTATATTTCTGTCTAACCATAGTCAAATCTGAAAGCCAAAGTTCAGTTTCACCTCGATAAAAATACTCATGAAATTTTTGCTCTAATTGTGCCCATGTTGAAATAGAATTGGGAGCAAGCGATGCAAACCAATTAAATGCAATACCGGACAAAGACAACGGAAATAATTTAACTCTATAAACATCCGATGTCCCGGCTTCACAACATTGTGATAAAAATTGTCGTGCATGCTCAAAAGTTGATCTACCATCCTACCCAGAGAACTTAACAAAATATGGAATTTCAAAACCAGGAGGATATGGCGTCGAGTCAAAATAATCAGGGTATGGTTTTTGATTTGCGCGTGCTCTACCCTTAGGCTCTAAACCAAATTCTCTAAGTATACTATTAAGCTGATCCTTAAAACTAACATTGGGTTGTGGAGAACTGGTTTGTGGAGTAGATGGAACACAAGCACGCGGTGGAAACTCCGGCAAAGAAATTTGAGCATGTGAAGTTTGTAACGAAGACCCACTAAAATATGAATCAGGTATCGGCCCATATGGAACCCCGATACCGACAGTCGGCAAGGGTGGTGTATTGTATGCTACCTGATAACTAGCTTGCTGCAAATTAGAATTAAAGACTGCACTTCGGTCATTGCTGTGGTAATTTTGTGGCACCGAAGTTGTAACAATAGGAGAAGCAACGATAGAAATAAATTTGTTAGCCGAATTGACATAGTTCCGGCCACTTTGATCTCTACTTAAAGCAACGTGAGGCTGTCGTGCTAGATTAGCCGAAGCGTCGGAAATTTGATTAGGAAAATTAGTTCACCTACTGCTTTCGGCCGGAAGCATCGGCTTTCTACCAGAATTTTCATCGCTACTTTGCATCACTGCCGAACGAACATGACGAGGTATACTAGCTTCAAGCTGCTCCTTAAATTCTTCAAATGTATTATCTAAAGCTTGAGTAATCGTGTGTGTCAAAATTTTCTTATCAGAATCATAATTATTATACTTACTAGCTATGGACACATCAACTAAATGAGCAATTTCTTTGGTTGACTTTTTTACCTCAGCGCCGAGTGGATCGGAAGGACTCGGCGCAGCTAACTTCTTGACGACGCCGTTTCTTTTCTTCCGGTATCCAGCCAACATCAGTTTCATCTGTTCAGCCATATATTCTTCAACCTCTCGTTCAAGCTCGCGCCGATCATCTTCCGACAGCTCGTCGAGTGTAACAGCGATGGCGTTGTCTGCACCGACGTCAATCCCGTTCTTGAGGTCGGTGTTCATCATGTGTGTCCTTGTTCTTTGTCCCAGCGTGGTCGCCAATTGTGTTGCCACGCAAAATTGCCGCGCAGCACCACGATACTGTCGTACTTTCGTGACGACGGACGATTGCTTTCCGAGCAAAGCAACAAAGATCCCCTCACTTTCGTGGAGGAGAGACGACCGCTTTTCAGCGCAAAACGGCAAAGATAAGCCAAACCCTAGGGCTGCTAGGATTCGGCAGAGAAGAACGATATAGATAAAAAGATACGTGAAAGTAGATGTGTATTTTGTTGAATATTGATTAGTTGGTTTCTCAATCGGCCGTAAACCTATATATAGGCAGCCTGGTCTTTGGCGTACAGGGCAGGACACAGAAGATTTTCTTGGCATGCAAGCCGAATCTAAGTATTCCTAATTTTAAATCGATCCGGCTGGTACTAGTAACGATCGCACATAGAGATCTTGGTGCACTTGCCGTCCGTAGCTGAATAATCTCATGTATGTTTTCAACCTGGCTTCCAACCGAGCGCTGTTAGGACTTGTCCTATGCACTGGACTTGTCCTCGGTAGCTGCTGTCTAGCAAATACTCCATATATTCTGCCTGGTTCAATAGCTTACTTCATCTGCTGTACGTCGGCCATACCATTCTTCACTAGAATAAAATATTCTGGCTAAGACGCTAATCACACCAGATAGGAGTTAGGAGTTGTCCTATGCAGCGGCATTTTAATTCGGTCCATCTCTGAATCTGTCCAAGATTTATCCTCCATAGTCTCTATTTCAGAAAATAATCAATATATTTGTCTTGGCCAAATAGCTTGCTACACTTTGATATGCCGCTGCAACATCTGTAGTAAAATGCGACCAAAGGCTGCAATTTGAACTAAACAGCAAATTGAAATGTATATGTCAAGTAATAATCTAACCACAATCATTAAAACTAATTTGGCTTATAAATATCTAGCAACCAAATTATACCTTCAACACTATGCAAAACCAACATTGGAGTATTGGACATTAGGTTATCTTTATCCCTTGCTTTTGGATCAACAAAACAGGCAAAATTCGAGCTAATGTACGGTTCTACAAGAGTATCCGCCGAGCCTGTTAGACCGATAAATCAAGATGAGATACCCGATATGTGGTGAAATTCGAACTAAACGGCCACCAGAGTAATAAATCGATAGCGGCGATAAACTCGGACGACACGCTGTAATCTTATCGGTTACCCCACGATTCACGAGAATCAGCCGATTAATCGGCATATCGGCCATTTTTAAAAGACTATAAAAAGTAATTTCGTAATGTCCTAATGTTGTTATACACGACACACAATGAACGAGAAGACACAAAATTTTGACTTGAAAACCCTCCAAGGAGAGGGAAAAACCACAGGCAGCATGCATCACAATTTTACTATTTTGGGGAGGTTACACCACCACGGACTTACAACCGATTCAACTTATCACGTGCGGGTGCTTATAAGAGGTATATATTACAACCTTCATTCCAGCAAAAGTTAGCTTCCACTTTGCATAACTTTCAAACTGAATTTGGAAGACAACTCAACAACAAATGTCATAAATATTGATACAATTTTTCGTTTTTGACTTGGCACAAACCTAGAATTAGACGTATTTAGGGCACGTACAGCGTCAGGCGCTAGGAAAATAATCCCGGCGGTTTTGGCCAATTCCCCACTGTTTCTTTAGCGTCGACGCATACCTAGGCGTATGTAGCTTGATTAATATGTGAAAAAATCGAGTTCCTGGCGTCCGACGCTTGCTGCATGGGTAACCAACTAGCTAAGCGCCCACCTAAGAGGCTAGCGTTGTACGTGCCCTTAGGGCATCTCCAGTCGTCCCCCCAGCGCCACCCCAGGACGTGAAATAGCGCCGTTTGGCCCAAATAGCGCCGTTTTTCTCCAAGTTGGCCCCCCAGGAGCCCAAATAGCGTCGTTTGGCGCCGTTTTTGCGCCGGCGCACCCAGGCCAAACCCAGCGCGTTGGGTTGCGCCTGGGGGGTCGGCGGAAGGGAAAACGCGTGTGGGCCAGCACTGTCGGGGAGACAGTGCATTTCCCACCCCGCCTCGTCCTTTCCTCTATCCCGCCCCGTCGCCGCCATCTCGCCGCCGGCACCACCCCTTCCCCCTCCGCCGGCCGCAAGCAGCTAGGAACCCCACCATCTCGCCCAATCCACGCCGCCGGCGCCGCCCCTCCGCCGTGATCTAGCCGGAAGGAAGGCTCTTGGGAAGGCTCACGCCCACCTTGCCTGCTAGGTGTTCGGCGGTTTGTCCGTCCAGCCATGGACTCCGACGACGAGGAGCTGCTCGCTGAACTGCTCGACGAGGAAGCCCAGGCCGCCGTCGATGACGAAGAACACTTGCTGATCCTCGCGTGCCTCGCCGGCCTGCTCGCGAACGACGCGCGGCCGCGGCGTGGTGGCTCGGCGCCCAGCCGCCGCAAGAGCAAGCCGAGGCAGCGCTACGAAGGGTACTGCATCCTCTACTCCGACTATTTCGCTGGTCATCCCATGCAGGACGAGGCCGTGTTTCGGCACCGTTTCCAGATGAACCGCAAGCTCTTCCTCGACATCATGCATATCATCCGGGAGTTCGACACCTACTTCAAATTGAAGAAGGATTGCACCGGTACGGTAGGCTTTACCTCAATTCAGAAGTGCACGATGGCCATGAGGTTGCTTGCATATGGTGCTCCCGTTGATTCGCAGTATGATTATTTGCGCATGTCCGAGTCCACTGCCATTGATTGCTTGAACAAGTTCTGCCGGGCAGTGGTGGCAGTGTTTGGGCCAAAATATTTGCAATCACCCAATGCGGAAGACACTGCTCGGATCCTAGCTTGCAATGAAGCAAGAGGCTTTCCTGGGATGCTTGGAAGTATCGACTGCATGCATTGGGCATGAAAGAACGGTCCATTTGAATGGCAGGGGATGTACAAAGGCCACAAAGGAGAGTGCAGTGTGATTCTTGAGGCCGTGGCTACACATGATCTATGGATTTGGCCTTCCTTCTTTGGTATGCCAGGAACTCACAACGACATCAATGTGTTGCAGTGCTCGAATGTCTTCGCCAAGCTTGTTGAAGGTCATGCCCCTCCAGTGAACTACGAGATCAATGGGCACCAGTACACAAAGGGCTATTACCTTGCAGATGACATCTACCCGAAGTGGTCAACATTTGTGAAGAGCATCTCCAACCCTGTGCCAGGAAGCGCGAAAGCTTGGTTTTCCAAATGCCAGGAAGGTTGCAGGAAGGATGTTGAGCGGGCATTTGGTGCGCTGCAGTCTCGATTCGCTGTTGTCCGGTACCCAGTGATACGTCTCAAACGTATCTATAATTTTTGATGTTCCATGTTGATATTATACCAATTGTTACATGTTTTGCATCCACTTTATGTCACTTTTATACATTTTTTGGGACTAACCTATTAACAAGATGCCACTGTGCCAGTTCCTGTTTTCTGCTATTTTTGTATTCCAGAAAAGCTAGTCTGAAAATATTCTCGGAATTGGACGAAAATTTACGGAGGTCCCTATTTTATTGAGACACACATGGAGTCCAAAGGGAGACGGAGAAGAGCCAGGAGGCTCCACACGCCCCCTGGGCGCGACCAGAGGTGGGGTCGCGCCCTAGGGTGGTGTGGGCCCCTCGGGGCTCTCCAGCCGCCGCCCTTTCGCCTACTTATTCCCCCCGATGAAAACCCTAGATACCCGAGCCATATTCCACGAAAAGTTCAGAGGCGCCGCCGTCGTCAACCCTAGCTCGGGAGGGTCAGAACCTCTTCCCGGCACCCTGCCGGAGAGGGGAATCATCACCGGAGGGCTCTACATCGCCATGCCTGCCTCCGGAGTGATGCGTGAGTAGTTCATCCTTGGACTACGGGTCCATAGCAGTAGCTAGATGGTTGTCTCTCCACTTTGTGCCATCATGTTTAGATCTTGTGAGCTGCCTAACATGATCAAGATCATCTTATTGTAATGCTACATGTTGTGTTTGCTGGGATCCGATGAATATTGAATACTATGATCAAGTTGATTATTAATCTATGATACATGTTATTTATGATCTTGCATGCTTTCCGTTACTAGTAGATGCTTTGGCCAAGTAGATGCTTGTAACTCCAAGAGAGAGTATTTATGCTAGATAGTGGGTTCAGTCTCCAGTAATCTGGCGAGTGACAGCAACGCCTAAGGTTGTGGATGTGCTGTTGCTACTAGGGTAACATAACAATGCTATGTCCACGGTCATATGTACTTGTTTACTTTACGCACATTGCTTAATGCGATTATCCGTTGCTTGCAACTTAATACCGACGGGGAACACGGATGTCAACCTGAAGGTGGATTATTAGTCATAGATGCGGTTGGATAACGGTCTATGTATTTTGTCGTAATGCCCAATTAAATATCATGGTAGCCATCTTGTCATATATGTATGCATTGTCATGCGCTCAATATTTTATCAATTGCCCAGCTGTAATTTGTTTACCCAACATGTCGTTTATCTTTATGGAGAGACACCACTAGTGAACTGTGGACCCCGGTCCATTCTTTTACACTGATAAAACCACCAACTGCAATCATTGTTCTCTTTTACTTTCTGCAATTAAACACTGTTTTCCACACCATACGTTTAATCCTTTGTTTTCAGCAAGCCGGGAGATTGACAACCTCCTGTTTCGTTGGGGCAAAGTAGTTTGATTGTGTTGTGTGCAGGTTCCACGTCAGCGCCGGATTCCCTGGTGTTGCGCCGCATCACATTCCGCCACTGACAACCTTCTGAAGTGCTACTGCTCCTACTGGTTCGATAACCTTGGTTTCATTCTGAGGGAAAACTTGCTGCTGCACTGCATCATACCTTCCTCTTGGGGTCTCCCAACGAACGTGTGTTTCACGTCATCAAGCTCTTTTTCTGGCGCCGTTGCCGGGGAGAGCAGACTTCTGCAAGGGGAGTTTCACGCTTCCAATCTCTTTACTTTGTTTTTGTCTTGCTTAGTTTATTTTATTTTATCTTGTTTGCTTTCAATTATCAAAAACACAAAAAATTAGTTACTTGCATCTAGTTTATTTTCAAGTTATTTTCTGTCTGTTTTTAATTTTGCTAAAATGAGTACTCCTGAGAACACTAAGTTGTGTGATTTCACTAGCACAAACAACAATGATTTCATATGCACACCTATTGCTCCACCTGCTGCTTCAGCAGAGTTTTATGAAATTAAACCTGCACTTTTAAATCTTGTTATGAAAGAGCAATTTTCTGGTGTTAGTACTGATGATGCTGCTGTTCACCTTAATAACTTTGTTGAACTTTGTGAAATGCAAAAGCTTAAGGAAGTAGATGGTGATATTATTAAACTGAAACTTTTTCCTTTCTCCTTGAGAGGACGTGCTAAAGAATGGTTGCTATCTTTGCCTAGAAATAGTATTGATTCATGGACTAAATGCAAAGATGCTTTATTGGAAAATATTATCCTCCTGCTAAGATTATTTCTTTGAGAAGTAGCATAATGAATTTTAAGCAATTTGATAATGAACATGTTGCTCAAGCATGGGAGAGAATGAAATCATTGGTTAAAAATTGTCCCACTCATGGACTGACTACTTGGATGATCATCCAAACCTTCTATGCAGGATTAAATTTTTCTTCAAGGAATTTATTGGATTCGGCCGCTGGAGGTACCTTTATGTCCATCACTTTGGGTGCTGCAACAAAGCTTCTAGATGATATGATGATAATTATTCTGAGTGGCACACCGAGAGAGCTCCAACAGGTAAAAGGTAAATTCTGTTGAAGAAACCTCTTCCTTGAGTGCAAAATTGATACTATTATGTCTATGCTTGCAAATGGTCAAACACATGTTGATCCAAATAATGTTCCTTTAGCTTCTTTGGTTGCTCAAGAAGAGCATGTTGATGTGAACTTCATTAAAAATAATAACTTCAACAACAATGCTTATAGGAATAATTTTGGTAATAGCAATTATAGGCCTATCCTTCTAATAGTGGCAATGGTTATGGTAATTCCTATGGTAGTTCCTACAACAATAATAAAAGTGTACCCTCTGATCTTGAAGTCATGCTTAAGGATTTTATTAGTACACAAACTGCTTTCAATAAAACTGTTGAGGAAAATTAGGGAAAATTGATGTCTTGCCTCTAAGGTTGATAGTCTTGCTCTTGATGTTGACTTGTTGAAAATAAAGAACATGCCTCATGATGTTAAAGAGAGCAAAACTCTCAATGCTATACAAGTTAAAATTGATAACAATGTGAGGATGTTAGCCGAATTGCATGCTAGATGGGAAAGAGAGGATGAAATTGCTAGAAAGAATATATTGCTAGAGTTTGTACTATTCTACTACTGAAAATGCTTTAAACTCAAGTGTTAGCAAACCTCCTACTATTAATGGCAAGATAATTGGTGTCGGTAATGTTTCTACTTCTATTGCAAAACTCTAAATTGCCTGAAACTGCTCTTGATAAAATGCAAATTTCTAGTAATGAGGAAGACAATAGCTCCATTACCTTTGATGATAATGATTTTGATTTTGATGGTTGTAATCTTTCTGAAGTAATTACGTTCTTGCAAAAGCTAGCTAGAAGTCCTAAGGCAAGTGAAATAAATATGGCTTTTACTAAACATATTACTAATGCTCTCATACAAGTGAGGGAAGAAAAATTGAAACGTGAAGTATCCATCCCTAGGAAGTTAGAAGATGGTTGGGAGCCCATCATTAAAATGAAATTGAATGACTTTGATTGCAATGCTTTGTGTGACCTTGGTGCTAGTATTTCTGTTATGCCTAAAAGACTTTATGATATGCTTGATTTAGCACCTTTGGAAAATTGTTACTTGGATGTTCACCTTGCTGATGCTACTATAAAGAAACCTTTGGGAAGAATTGATGATGTTCTTATCATGGTTAATAACAACTTTGTCCCTGTTGATTTTATTGTTTTGGATATTGAATGTAATCCATCTTGTCCTATTATGCTGTAACATCCCAATTTTTCACAAAAATTTAAAACTTTTCATTTGCATCATGCATCATGTCATTGCATCATTGTCTGCATTGTGGTTGATTTCAAATTACGAAATTTAGGGAAAATTGTCTCAAAAACAATAATTGCATTTTATCTGCAAATGCTTTTCAAACCTATTTCAAATTCTAAATAAAGTTTTGAATATTTTATCCCCAAAACATGCTAAACATGCGGGGCATGTTTTTACAAAAGTATAGGAATTGGTTTGAGTGGATTTGGTATTATAAATCAAAAGTTATTTGAATTTGGTTAAAAACAGAAAAGAAAATAAATTTCTGGAAAAAAAATGCGTTCCTAGCTAACTGGGCCGAGCCCATATCTTTCCTTCCGCGCGCGCGCACAGCAAGCGGCCCACGAGCCCACCTTTCCTCTCTCTCGCTGACGTGCGGGACCCACAGGTGACGCAGGCGATGACGTCACCGATTCCCTTTCCTCTCGCGCACGGAAACAAGTCCGGGAAGAACACGAATCCTCTCCGATTTCCTCCCCGATTCTTGCGGGTTGTTTTCGATCTCTTCTGCTCATATATACCCTGCACCCTCTCTTTCTCCCGCACCCAAACCCTAGCCCCAACGCCTCCAGGCTGCCCGCAATCGCCATCGCCATCCGCCACTGCCGCCGCCGTAATCCGCAAACGCCAGTGAGCACGGTCGACTTCAAGCCTTCCCACCTATCCCATCCTTCTTGTTTCCCTCTCGCGCATCCGTGTAATTTTTTGTTGATTTGTTTGTGCGCCAGATCCGACGGGAGCTTCATCGACAACGACGCCGTCCGTCGGAGCAGCTCCGCCCAGCCACTCACGGAGAAGCACGACGCCCGCGACCACGCCATCAACGCCATCATCTTTGCCGCGTCGATCTACGCCCCAGGGTACGACTCGCGGATCCCATCCCCTCCCTTTTCGCGTTTAGCTTGCCGCCGGCCATGGAGCCGTCGTCGCCGGAGTTACTCCGTCAGCCGCGCTAGTGACCATATGGTCCAGTAGAACCTAGGCCGTTGGATCTGCGATGTACGCCGTAGATTAGATCTCACCGCGAAGGGGTACCAGCCAACCAGAAGAAGCCACGTCGACAAGTCGTCCGCGAAGCCCGCATCCGTCCACGTCCGTCCGCGCCGCAACCCGTCCGCGTCCGCATCGCCCGCATCCGTCCGCGAAGACGACGCGCACCAATCAGAAGACGACACATCGCCCGGGGACTTCAGCGTGAAGATTCTTCTGTTTTTCCTTACACTTTAGCCCCTGCGCATCACAGATTAGTCCCTGTGATTAGTTTTATTATTAATTTTTATTCCTTTATCAGAAAATTTTGAAATTTATACTTTTGGAAAACTAATAATGTGTAGAAACTTTCTATATGCTTAAATTGAGGTTTGGACGAAATTAATTTAGATAAATTTTAAAAATGGTTTAATTGATTTTTTGACTATAATTTAACTATAAAAATTGATAATTGAGCAAAATATTTTGCTATATTTTTGTTTGCATAAGTAAAGGCCGTAGCATTGCTCCTGTAATTTTTGTAGAAGTATTTTTCTATGTTTTTGCATGTATTTTATTTTTATTGCTTTTAGGTGTTATTTTAATAAGTAAATTATATTTAAATTGTTCTCCACATTAATTTTCGAATAGAAAATTTAGCTAAGTAATTATGACCATGTTATATGCAATATAACTTAGAAATATTTCACCTCACCGAAATATTTCTTCCTTAGAAAATTTTGGGTAATAAAATGTTGAGAACACTTAGAATTTTTCCTTAGAAATTTTCAACACATTAAAAAATGCTAAACTTGTCCTTAGAAATTTTTAGTATCTAGAAAACTTAGTTATTCCTTAGAAATTATTCTAAGTACTTGCCATAACAAATGTTGGTCCTTAGAAAAATTCATCAACTATTGATATCATACCTTTTTCCTTAGAAAATTTTAGCACTTCTTATTTTGTTTACTTTCCTTAGAAATTATTTTGGACTTGATGTGTTAGTTTTAGTCCTTAGTTAAATTTCGACCCAAGTGTTAGGATCTTGGTCCTTAGTCATTTTTGGACCTTCTTGATTGTCTTGTTTTAACTTAGAATTATTTCATGGCATGGCATGCATGCATCTCTAGTCCTTAGAAATTTTGCACATCATGCATGACATATTTTTCCTTAGAAGTTTTATGAAACTTGTTTGTTCATTATGTATTGTTTGTTGTGTTAGAATCTCCGGAGGGAAACGAAGACTGTTGCAATTGCTGTTGCTATTCTGCTTGTTGCCAAGGCAAGTGGCACACCCCCATAAATTTCCTAAGTATTTTTCTATGCATGACTTAGTGTATTTCTTTATATGCATGTGTAGGATAGTATTGCTATGCTAAAACTACTATCTCTTTACACTAGTTGTGTCTAGAATCCTATTGATAACTTGGTAGAATTAATGATGCTATGCAAATTGTTTTATTCAAAGCCTAAATTCTACTAAGTTAATTTATCACCTGGGTGGATTTGGGATTGCATGGCTGCCAGAGTTGAGTGTTTATTCACTTGTGGATTGCCACCCAGGATTAAAGGGACCAATGTTTCTCTAAGTGAAGTTGCTTACCGTGCAGCCATTAGTCAAATGGGCTCTGGCTAGATGGATTAAGTTGCGTGGACTCCTCCCGGCTTGACAAGCAGATGTAGAGGATGTAGGAGGGAACGGGTCAAGCCGGTATGGGATGGGGAATATGCTTCTGAAAAGTCTCGTCTCAACTCTCTCCTTTTCCTTAGCACAAATTGAGTGCTTGAGGATAGTTTGGGTTTGTTGGGTCTAATGGTGAAAGTGCACAACCTCTGCAGAGTTAAAACTAAGTACTTAGCCGTGTCCCCGGTTACGGACAATTGAAGCAGCTGATCAAGGATGGCAACGGAGGCTCCCAACATCTTATTTCTCTAAGTAAAATTTTGATGGGTGAACAAGGGTAGAGGAGACTATGGATTTCATGCCATATTGTCTCAAACTTTGAAGAAAATGTTTTACAAAGTGTTAGGCAAAATTGGCTTTTATGCAAAATAGCCTTGAACTCCACCAGCCAAATATGCATATAGGCTATAGAGTTATTCCATTAAGTGTCCACATAGTGTCACTTGCCAGATCCATTTTTAATGGTATCTGACCCACTATGTTGCAAATATTATTTTGTTGCAGACTTTTCTGACGATGAGTAAGGTCACGTTTGGGTTTCGAGTCTACAACCAACATGTTTTCGCCTGTGGCGCATCATGAAGATGGAGGCTCTTTGAAGATTTATTTCCGCTGCTTTATTTGTTTTGAGCTAGCTATAAGCTATGCAAAGATGTATCGAACCATTTATTTTTCCAAGTCTGGATCATTCGTGTAATAATTGATACAATGTTGTGATATTCATCTTAAACTGTGTGTGCAAATGAAACGATCCAGGGGTTTGCACTATACACAGGTACCTTGCCATTTTCTAAGTGCAGGTACACTACATGTGCTTGGAAGACCTTTTCTTAGAACTGTAGGTGCAATTATTGATATGAGAGAAGGGAATATTAAATATCAATTTTCTCTCAAGAAAGGTATGGAACACTTTCCTAGGAAGAAGATTAAGCCACCTTATGATTCTATTGTTCGAACAAATTACAATGTTGATGCTTCTACACTTGGTAATACTTGATGCATGCTTTGTGCCTAACTAAAAGGCGTTAAAGAAAAGAGCTTATGGGAGGCAACCCATTATTTTTATTTCTGCACTTTTTTCTTTTATTGAGTCAAGGAGGTTGTTTACTTCTGTAGCAACTCCTTTGTATCTTTACTTTTTCGCATTGTTGTGCCAAGAGCAGTCTTTAATGATAAGATGATGCTAAATTTTGATTGCTGCGTAGAAACAGATTTCTGCTGTTCACCGTATTAATTCTCTAAAATCACCAGAATATGATTTAAAGCTAAAATGTTTTGTGCGTAATCTTTATATATGTCTGCATCTTTTGTTAGTTCAAAAAATTTCGATCTGAGCGTCGTAAGTGCCTCAAAAAAATTCGTCTTTGCGAACTGTTCTGTTTTAGACAGATTATGTCTTTTATTTTGCATTCTCTCTTTTACTAGTGTTGAGTGAAATTCTTTTTTGGGTGGAAGAGTTTCACATAACATCAGTGGCAGTAGCTAATGTTTAAAGTAACAAGTCATATTGCGTCCTTACAGCACACGTGAGTTTTTATTGTGCACTAACCCTCTAATGAGAATTACTTTGAGTTTGGTGTGAAGGAAGTTTTCAAGGGTCAAGAGAGAAGAGTGATATAATAGGATCAAGAAGAGTGAAGAGCTCAAGCTTGGGGAGGCTCCCATGGATCTCCCCAGCATATTTCAAGAAGACTCAAGCGTGTTGAAGGTCATGCCCCTCCAGTGAACTACAAGATCAATGGGCACTAGTACACAAAGGGCTACTACCTTGCGGATGACATCTACCCGAAGTGGTCAACATTTGTGAAGAGCATCTCCAACCCTGTGTCAGGAAGCGTGAAAGCTTGGTTTTCCAAGTGTCAGGAGAGTTGCAGGAAGGATGTTGAGCGGGCATTTGGTGCGCTGCAGTCTCGATTCGCTGTTGTCCGGTAACCAGTGATACGTCTCAAACGTATCTATAATTTTTGATGTTCCATGTTGATATTATACAAATTGTTACATGTTTTGCATCCACTTTATGTCACTTTTATACATTTTTTTGGACTAACCTATTAACAAGATGCCACTGTGCCAGTTCCTGTTTTCTGCTGTTTTTGTATTCCAGAAAAGCCAGTCTGGAAATATTCTCGGAATTGGACGAAAATTTATAGAGGTCCTATTTTATCGAGACACACATGGAGTCCAAAGGGGAGACGGAGAAGAGCCAGGGAGGCTCCACACGCCCCCTGGGCGCGACCAGAGGTGGGGCCGCGCCCTAGGGTGGTGTGGGGCCCTCGGGGCTCTCCAGCCGCCGCCCTTTCGCCTACTTATTCCCCCCGATGCAAAAACCCTAGATACCCGAGTCATATTCCACGAAAAGTTTTAGAGGCGTCGCCGTCGTCAACCCTAGCTCGGGAGGGTCCAGAACCTCTTCCCGGCACCCTACCGGAGAGGGGAATCATCACCGGAGGGCTCTACATCGCCATGCCTGCCTCCGGAGTGATGCGTGAGTAGTTCATCCTTGGACTACGGGTCCATAGCAGTAGCTAGATGGTTGTCTCTCCACTTTGTGCCATCATGTTTAGATCTTGTGAGCTGCCTAATATGATCAAGATCATCTTATTGTAATGCTACATGTTGTGTTTGCTGGGATTCGATGAATATTGAATACTATGATCAAGTTGATTATTAATCTATGATACATGTTATTTATGATCTTGCATGCTTTCCGTTACTAGTAGATGCTTTGGCCAAGTAGATGCTTGTAACTCTAAGAGAGAGTATTTATGCTAAATAGTGGGTTCAGTCTCCAGTAATCTGGGCGAGTGACAGCAACGTCTAAGGTTGTGGATGTGCTGTTGCTACTAGGGGTAACATAACACAATGCTATGTCCACGGTCATATGTACTTGTTTACTTTACGCACATTGCTTAATGCGATTATCCGTTGCTTGCAACTTAATACCGACGGGAACACGGATGTCAATCTGAAGGTGGATTATTAGTCATAGATGCGGTTGGATAAACGGTCTATGTATTTTGTCGTAATGCCCAATTAAATATCATGGTAGCCATCTTGTCATATATGTATGCATTGTCATGCGCTCAATATTTTTTCAATTGTCCCGCTGTAATTTGTTTACCCAACATGTCGTTTATCTTTATGGAGAGACACCACTAGTGAACTGTGGATCCGGTCCATTCTTTTACACCGATAAAACCACCAACTGCAATCATTGTTCTCTTTTACTTTCTGCAATTAAACACTGTTTTCCACACCATACATTTAACCTTTTGTTTTCAGCAAGCCGGGGAGATTGACAACCTTCCTGTTTCGTTGGGACAAATTAGTTTGATTGTGTTGTGTGCAGGTTCCACGTCAGCGCCGGATTCCCTGGTGTTGCGCCGCATCACATTCCGCCACTGACAACCTTCTGAAGTGCTACTGCTCCTACTGGTTCGATAACCTTGGTTTCATTCTGAGGGAAAACTTGTTGCTGCACTGCTTCATACCTTCCTCTTGGGGTCTCCCAACGAACGTGTGTTTCACGTCATCACCCATCCATGACTTGGTCGAAGGCCAACATGTGGGAGGTGATGAACTGTTGTGTGATCTTGCACAACATGGTCATTGAGAGTGAGCGGGATCATCCGGTGCCTGAGACTACTGAGCCATACTACCGACAGGTTCCTCTTACAGATGTAGATCACCAGGTGCCGGCAACATGGGCAGTCTTCCTCGCTATGCGCTAGGAGATTCGAGACCCTGCAGCACATACACAACTGCAGGATGATCTGGTGCAGCACTTGTGGAGCGCAAAGGCAATGGCAATGGCAATGCCGGCAATGGCAATGCCTAGTTTGATTTGTTCTATTTGCTTGCATTGTTGAATTATTTGTGTGTGGATTTGTATGTTGAACTATTCTTATGTGTGAATTTATATGTCGAACTATTTTAAATGTGTTGGCCTTTGTTTATGCGAAATATGGCCAAAACTCGCCGGCTGGGGGCGGCCTAGGTTCGGCGACTGGGAATCGGCGCCCCCCAGCCCGTGAAATAGCGCCGTTGCGGGCACAACGACTGGAGATGCCCTTAGGGACAAAGGGCTAAGTAAATTGTCCCGTCGCGGGGGTGGGTCATGGGTGTGGTGTGGTGGGTGTGTGTGGGAGGGGGGGGGGGGGGGGGGGGGGGGAGGAGTTTGAACTGTCAAGCCACGTACTAGGGTTAGGTAAAACTTACCTTTTTTTACAGCTCCACGGAGGAGTATTTGACATAGTCCGAGTTCAGAGCAGAGGCAATGCAGCAACGATCAACTCTGATTAGGCTGTCCGTGTTTGGCTTTGGCAATGGCTCGCCTCATCGGGCCGGGCTGGCACGGCACGTCCGATGCCCAGTGCAACAACGGGCCACGCCCACTCTGAGAGAAACGAGGATTATACTCTCCCGCGACAGCTCCACCTTGCGCTGGCGGCCGTCGGCGATGGAGGGAGCTTCGGCGGAGGCGCATCAATCTGATGAAGGAGTCCGGGATCAACAAAAGGACGAGGAGGAGATATATCGCCGCCTACTGGATCAACTCCCCCCTTTTGATTCCTTTCAGTGCGACCCGGAGCTCCGGGAGTGGTGGCGCCCCCACCTAATCGCCGACGGCAAAAACAAAGATCGGCGGCCGCCGCGCTGCGATCACTTCAGGATCAAGCTGTCCGCCAAGAAATCACAGGCATCATGGTCACACAAGGAGACCCCCCGATTCTACCCCGAGCGCGCGGGGGCAGCCCCCATCCGCGTCTCCCGCATCGTCGTGGATGAACACGGGCCACGACTGGAGCACGCTGGGGATTCGGGACGGCCGGGCGCCCTCTCCTTCCAGCGGCTGGGATCATGGCAGCAGCCCAACAACACCGATGAGGAGTCCGGGCTGGTGGCAGTCATCAGAAGGTTTCCTGGCCTCAACGACGCTCTTGCCCTCACATCTAATGTCAGAAGGCTGGGGGTGCGCCTCCATGACAAGCTCTTCGCTGGACAGAGTTAGTGGTAGACATGTTTTATCTTGGTTTGTTGCCCCTTCTGTAGGACAGGATGGAGGTATGCTTTTAGGGGTTAATAATGTGTTTTACAATGTTTTAGATACTGAGATATGAGGTATCTTTGTTAAGGCTCTAGTAGAGGGTAAGACGAGTAAAGAGTAATGGAATGTAGTTAGTATCTGTGGCGCCCTTCTTAATAAAAGTTCATGTTCGGATATATTAGGAGGTGTTTTCTTTTTAATTAGGATAACGACCGTTTGTAATATAGAGATAAATCTATTTTTTGGTCTAAGTTGTTTAACGCTTTCTTTTGAAATTTATGAGGTTAGAGAGGTAGACCTAGCTGGTAGAGGATATACGTGGTCAAACTATCTTTTGCAGCTTTCTTTTAGAAGCTAGTTAGGGTGCTTGTTTCTTGCTCTTGGGAGTTTTTTTTTATCCTCTTTGTGTTTTTCTGAATTTCTTAACTAGAGAACTGTCGGATCACTCGCCTATGGTGGTAGATTTTGGTTTGAATACAGTAAAGTTATCATAGTATGTTAGTTTTTTTAAGGGATGTTTTGGTAGATGTGGTTACCATAGTATGGCACAGTTTTTACACTGGTAGAGATAGTATTATATTACTGTGTGGCAAATATAGAGGCAGGAAAATTAGGAAAACTCTTAAAGGATGGATTTTGATTTTTGTGTGGCTGTATAAAAAGAAGAAGAAAGTTTTAGTAGATGCTACAGATGCTTACTGCAAGTAGCAGCGGAGGTGTTCAGTAAGAGAAAAGGGTGGGCATCGTTGACAAGAAGGATTGCTGGTGAAGAAGAACTCGGAGAAAATGCTGGGAGACAGTGAGGAGAAGGAGACAAAGAAGGTGTTCTCAGGAGAAAGTTAGCAAGGAGGCTTGTAGTTGGAGTAGTTTTTCGGAGTTGAGTGTAGATGGCTGTTTTTGTTTAGTCTAAGTCTGTAAAGAGTTTAGGAGTTTTACCGTTGAGGCTGCTGTGAGAGTTTGGAGGCGAGGGTGTGTGTAATGTGGTGAAGCAGTGGACGGTGGCAAAACGATGTATTATGGGTTTCGTTTTAATAAAAATGAAATGGGGGGCG
This sequence comes from Poa pratensis, assembly GCA_947311845.1. Classification (NCBI taxonomy): domain Eukaryota; kingdom Viridiplantae; phylum Streptophyta; class Magnoliopsida; order Poales; family Poaceae; genus Poa; species Poa pratensis. The sequence goes on from CAMZMU010000065.1 coordinate 9,168,806, forward strand.
GAGCCCTTTCAATCTAAAAAAAAAAATGACGAGCTCTTCGTACTGCCCTGGCCTGCCGCAACGGTGTCCTTCACCTTTTCTGAGGGATGGTTCTACGTCCCCTCCCAATGGACCGAGGAGCGGCTGTTTGCCAGAGCTGGCCTTGATATCATCGACATTACAAGCACTCTTGAAAAGCTCATCGGAACACTCTACCAGTTGTACGAGCAAGAGGAGCGAGACAGGAAGGTGGCGCGCGAGTTAGAAGAGCGGGAGAGGAGGATACAAGAGGAGAAGCCGCTGGAATACATCCCGCTTGGCTGGGGTAAGGATTTGAGGTGGGAGACCCCTGATCAGGTGATGCACCGCAGGTTTGAACTCTTGCTGGACACCACCCATGGGCTTCAACTTCGATGCAGCTATCGGGAACAAGAAAGCCCTCGAGACATGCGTCGAAGGATTACCACCTGTGACGACGATGCCAGGTTTGTTCTACCATTGACGACTTGCGCGTCTCTTGATGAGCCAGTGGGTTTCGTGGAAGGGTATTTGGACACCAACACCCTGGGCTTCCCGGAACGAGGGGAGACTGCAGCAAGGCTGCGGCCTGTGCTAATGGTGTCGGCGGCACCGCAGTCGCAGGGGGTTCAGGTTGTGACTTTCAAGTTCCTAGCAGACTGGCTCGCGATACGGCTCGACGACGGCATTGTTCTGACAGGGTGGAGTGGAATCTCAGTGGACATCCATTGTGGCAGCGATGACATGTTCTTGTCTCACATTTCGACACAGAACTGGACCATCCACATCTTGGAATGGAGGGCTGGTTATGAGAGCCCTATACCATGCAAATCGTTGCTTCTGCAGCTCCAAAGGAAGCTTTGGAAGGCGAATGCGGCTGTGACAGTCAGAGCAGAGGAGCTGGGACTTGATGCCATGTTTGCAGCGGTGGAAAAATTAGAGGAATACGATGGACATCAGCAGCAAGAACAGGAAGGCTTGAGGCTCGACACTTTGCCCCTATCTGTACCACCACTGGAGGAAGAGGAAGGTGAGTGCAGCCTGTTGTTTCCATCTCCTGGACAATCTGATTGGATGAAGGTGCCAGAGACATATGTACCCAAGTTTCCAACAGATAAGGAGATCCAAGAGAGGAAAGAGAGGCGCATGGGGCAGCTTAAGCAGGTCATGTCTCCAGTAATACGACCATTGAGTGAACCTAGGCGGGGCTGGAATTTCTTCATGGATCAACCAGGCACTGCCGTCACTCATGATGCAAGGCTCCCAATGCATGCCGCACTGTGTAACAACTGGACCTTTTCAGACGAATCAGAATGTAAGCACCCAAATCGAAAGTGCATATCCATCAGTATTTACACATATGTTCCTGTATTGCCTTTTATACTGAGTAGTAATTACTCTTGGTCAATAGGAATGACACAATACCACTGAATTTATGTACTTAGCATCTTGTCTATAAGAAGATATTTTTCCTGAAAACAGACGCTATAGAAACCTCCTACCAATTTCCGTACCACTGATAAATAGGACTGCATCTTCCTTCAAGGTATCAGTTACTATTTTGCCAAATGGTAAACAATTATTATTTTGTTATGAGACCAACCTATGTTATCTACAGATGTTGAGTGCCATGTGTGATACAGAAGCTAAACATTAAATAGGCACCTTTTGTTTTATAATTATTGGTCGTTGTGGTTATCACGTATGGAACTTAATCACTGTATTGATATTGCGATTGAAATCACAATTTAGATGCGCCATATGATTTTAGCTCCCGATAAATACATTTTAGATAGGGGGTCGGGTATCTTAATTGTTTGCTCTGTATGTGTTTTGACTTGTCATTTTATTTGTCGCTGATCATAACCTGACTACTTCCTTGAGTGCAGCAACGTGGCAATGTAAGAGCAATCTGTACCCCAGACTTGCATGTCTGGAGTGGTGCACTTGTGGCCCTTCCAAAATGCTGCAAGTTTACACCCTCGAGCTCATTGTAGTTGATTCACTCCATTCATGCAAACTCGACATATCTGGTTTTGTCGCAATTAGAGACTTCCTTGATGGACGGCGGAATTATATTTTCAACCGGGGAATAGTAGACCCTTTGACTGCTGCTCCAAAGAATGTGCGCACTCTCATCTTTTTCTCTTGAGCTTTATTTCACACAGCTCACAAAAATCGGTGAAAGCTATGAGCATATTGATTGATTTGTTGTTCAGGGTGTTGTGCTGCTGCCGACATTGAGCCCTCGGAGAGCCATCAAACCTGATATCTTGCTGGAGTTCGACCTGAAAGTGAAGAGAGCAGGTGATGGAATTGATAGTTACCAGCAGCTGATCCAAGGAGTATCAGAGCACCCTTCTGGTGGACCCTCTTGGTCAAGAGTTAACGAGCTGTCCATTCGATCTGATGGCGACCGCTTGATCCCGATGATGCGTGTGAAGCTTGCTATGATCATGGATGGTGTCGAGGCCACCATCGAGATTCGTCCACTCACACTACCTTCTCAGGGAATCGACCTACGCTGCACGGCAAGAACCGGATGGATAGGTGACGATATTGCGCTCTTCCACGGTAGATTCGTTGGCGACGACTCCCCATTGCAGTTTGTGGTCGCGACGGAGCTGCACGGCAGCATGGAGATCCACTTGGAAGGGGTCTCTAATGGGGTGAGGAAGCAATTGAGCATCGGGTTTGTGCCCAAGTTCCATGCCTTCTTCTCTGAAGCTGTGGATTTCTCATTTGCCCAGGTCTCACTGTCTGTTGCTTGGTCCGGGGTAAGCATGTACCGTACGGATGGTCCACCTGATCTTGGCTAGCCAGCGCAGTTGTCTAGTTTTGCCGGGCAAAAACCCTGTGATATTTGAAGCAATTATTGTGTTACATTATCTAGGACTTTTTACAACTTCACCCATCGGAGAGAAAAGAACCAAATGAGTAGAGCCTTGATCCATTCCAATGCGTCTGCCGTCAAGTTAGCATAGTTTGCATCAGGTGTAAAGATAGGCTTGTGTATGTGAAAATTCATGTGTGAAAGTTCATCTATTATACTTATCACTTTTCGTCAGTTTATATATTTTGTTATGTCAGTTGAATATTTTGATGGTGCCGATTCCTCCTATATTTTGTTGCTGGTCGAACAGGTCACGACGCAGTATATAGCATCTGCTGGACCTTCAGATTTGCTGTATTAATCTTCAGCACTATACTAGAATGACTTGCACGACACAGTGTTGGATTATAGGACCGAATATAATATAAAGCATGTCGCCACCGGAAAGTCCTTTTTGATCCCGAGCACCAGTGCTCCCTCCCATTAAAAAAATTTGAAAATCATATTTGTGAGTTTGCAAAAAAAACTGAAAACAAATTATGATGTTGCCAATGGTGCATCCCACAAACGTGCAAATTTTTAGTGTGAAATACTTTATATTATGGGCCACACAAAAATAACAAATCTGATAAGATTTAGAGATTTGAAAATATACATACTCAGATCTACAAATTTGTCATTTTTGTGTAGCTTAAAATACAAAGTTTTTGAAGTTGATATTTTGCACGTTAGAGGGATATATCATTGGCTACACTCGGATTTTTTTTCAGAATTTTTTGAACCGTATAATTATGATTTTCGAATTATTTAAACGGGAGGGATCACTGGTGCCCGGGTGCAAAAAATCTCCACTGATGTCGCCGCACAGAACTTGTGTAATTTTAAGTACATAGGTATAATTATGCCAAGTGGACCTGATAAAGCTACTATAATATCAAGTGTCTTTGTATTATTACTGATTATGACATATGCCAGTTCGTGAGATAATTTGTCTATACTATCTAGGACCGGAGCTCCCTTTACCAGACTGAAATGCTAGCAGATCATCCGTACTAACATAGATATAGATCAATGCCAATTCTAGTATTAAAAGTATCTTTATTCTTTGCCCCAGAATCACTCCACGGGAGCGCGCCAACCTTGTGTTACTCAAAAGTATACTAACAAACTTTTAGTACTAACAGCTGCCTCAAGGCAGTTCGTTTTCCCTCGTTATCTACCTCCCCCTCCTTCACCGGGCTAAGTACGGCATACCTTTCACCACAGATACCACGGAATGGAAAATCAACATCAGCACAACCACAACCACTACAGCTGCATAACCACATACTAGCTTGTGTTTTCGTGTGGTGCAAAATACCGTCAACAAAATAATGTGAACTCAAGGTTCTATGATCAAATAGTTCAGTACAAGGGAGGCAGAGTACATTGTGGCAAGGTTCACTTTCAGCAATCAAAAGAACTGAAGCATCCGCATCGTATTATTGGGTGGCCCAGCCGAATATAGATTCTTCTTCCTCCGTCCCATAATATAAGATGTTATTACAAACAATATTATGTTATGAGATGGGTCAACACAAAAACCAAAGAAAGCCTGATCTTAACTACGAAAGATGCGGTAGGTGGTAACACAGGGTATCATCCTTCAGGCACCACAAGCCAGGGCATCAGGCTTTGATGGTCGCCCTGCAGAGGCACAGTCCCGATGGCTTGAGTTTAGATGTGCACCCTGTGTGAAGATCTTTAATCTTAAATGAAAGTGCATATGTTAATGCTGCCTTGGTCTTCATATGAGTAATTGCTTAAAATACACATGTTCTACAGTTGAAATGTACTCTATTTCTAGGAGAAATAAGTAATTACTGAGCTACGAAACAGCCAACAACCAGAGCAAATATTGAATACTATATTGAGGACTATGTAGTGTACGGTAAAAAAATGGATCGATCTTCTATAACACAAATTAAGTTGTTAACGAACTGTGTTGACCAAGCTGAAGCCACCTTTAGCAAGCAGCCTGACAAATTCCGCAAAAAAAAGCAAACAGCTCGGATAAGGATCAACACGTGAAGCACAAGTTCAACAAGTTTTGGCCCTGATCTTTGACGGCGACGATGAACAAAAGAAACTACGGGATCTGGTCCACAAGGAGTTGATCGTATGCCATGAACATTCACGTTGGATCAACTGGAATCAATCCCACATATACTACAAATAGATCGACCAGATCAGCAAGCAAGAACATAATTCAAGTGTTTACAGGGATAAATGTCTCAAGAAAATAAAGATGGAAAGGGAGGAATGAAAACAGAGAGGTGGCGATGCACGGTCAATTTGGAGCAACTCAACAGCAGAATGACATCCAGTGGCAGCGCCTTGAGCCGTGCAGCGGCAAGGCAGCAGTACTGGTGACTACAGAGAGGTGACCCCAGCATCAGATCTGCTGCCCTGGACCACAAATTGACGCGCTAAATCCTCTGAATGCTATTTAAAAGTCAGAAAATTAAAAAGAGGGAGTTACTGTGGTTTGATGATACTTTCCAAAGCCCAGACGTCCGCTTTATAAGACATTCTGCTGATTGCCTATTCAGTTGCAGCTATCCCTTACTTTGAAGGAGAAGGTAACATACCCTATTGTGAGACGTACACTTAGGTGTTCCGGCTAAACAAGACCCATACTACCAAAACGCAGGTATAGAACACAAATAGGGAAGATAGACACAAATGCAAAGACACATTATCCGGGCGTGTCACCATTTGCATCGTATCAGTGTCATTAGAAAAGATTGATTGTTCTGAGTGATTTTACTGCCTGACCATTAGTGCATCCAACGACAAGACTCTTTTCATGATGTCTTTGTTTCTAAGTTGTTATAAGATCATAGAACACTTTTCAACCCAAATCAATATTTTCCATCACGCAAGAACATTCAGAATTCCGAGATTAAGATAGGCATGTGGAGAGAGCTAATACCAGTAGATTAGAACACTATTCTGGACTTGACAGATCAAGCAAATTCAGAAAGCATGGAAGATGGTTCTACTTTCAAGAGCTATTAAAACATACATTTGCCATGAACTTATTGAATTTTAAAGCAGACCTTAGAGCAAATCAGTTATCTGCGCCATTTGCACCGCTGGCGGAGGATGACAAAAGCGAAAATATGCACTCATAAATAGTACCATTTATCAAGCCAAATAAGTTTCAACATAACATAAATTTCATAGCTAGGTCACATCAATTTTTCATAAACTTCATTTAGCCCAAGTCTGTATATATGATAGGGGGTGAAATTAAATTTGTAAAACACAATAGCATTTGTGTGTTTGAAACACATGGTTTAGACAGCACAAAAAATGCTCAGACGTAAATGCTCACTCACAATAAACTCTGGTCAAATTAATTTTGGTGATACCAGGACAATCTATACATAAACTACACTTTTGATATCCAAAAGGCAAACATATGCTAAAATATTAATCTAGAGATTTCTACAGGCATGAGGGAGCTTCAGAAGGTTACTGCATAAAGAGCTTTCATATGTTGCCATTTTTACGTCGGACACCAATCAAACGCAAATCCTATCTGTTTCATTATATCCCAGTAGAAAGACCAAAAGCATGATCGGCACCATCTTATGGAATAGAAGAAGCCTGGAAATTTTCACAACCAATGCAAGCATGTGAGAGGATTATCTTAGCTTTAGAAGGCTTGAGCTGTTAGCAAACAGCAGTAGATGATTCAATAGAAAAATATATCTTTAAAATATTACATATACCTTATTAATTTCAAGGGTAGAAAGTCCGGTAATATCAGGATTCTTGAGCTGGTCAAGCTGCCGCTTCCCTCTCCTGATCAAGTACTCAATGTACACAAAGTTCCTGCGATCGACATTTCTTGCATTCTCACGGAACTCTGCTGAGACAACAGACTCGATCCTGTGGCGCTCCTCTGGAGACTTGAGCCGTGCTGTCCGAAGGAACCCTCTGTATAATGCCAAGGCCTGCCTCTGGATACCAGATAACTTTGGACGGGGCGCCATTTTATCCTTGTGAAGCAATCATCAAGCCTAACAAAAAACAAAACTATCAAATGAGTTAACTCCCAGTGATCTGCATATTTGTGCTAAGGAATCATCCTTGTCAAGCAATCATCAAGTCTAACAAAAAAATAAACTATCAAATGAGTTATCTCCCAGTCATCTGCATACTTTTTGCCAAGGAATGGATGGCAACGACCAAACTACTCGGTGGCGGACTATTCACCTAAAGCCCCAAAGATAATTAACAAAACAAAACTGCTCTATGACCTAGCAAGAAAATCCGGAGCAAACTGACTCACAAAGAAAGAGGGTTAGATCGGACACAACATAGAACACACAAGAACGTAAATCTCGCAACAAATCTAAACAATTTGGGGTTCTTCACCAGCAAAGGGAATCAGTCCAAGTCCGGATGGATCTACAATCCGTGCCAGTGCAGCCGAGCAGAGTACTATGGGGAATGAAGCCGTCACAGACTGGGCACCCCCACTCGAGATCTGAAGCTTTTGAGTGGAGCACCTATGGCCGCAATGGTGCCGAGCGCAGGTAGAAGTTACCAGCCACGGTGACGGTCCTGCCCAGCTACATATCTGCGTGTCACTGTGATACTTCGTTTGTGAGCTACCAATGCGATCCATCCCAGGAGTTGGGAGTTTGGCAGGCAGCGGATCAGATATCAGATGTTGCTTTGGGGGCTTAGGTACTTAGTCCTTCGGCCATATTCAAGCAACTAAGGACCACTTATTTGAGCTTAATCATCTGCAGAAACAGGCCTATAGACTCCGGTGGAAACAAGCCCGGTGGGAGGAAGCTCCGAGAAATTGTTCTGTTCCTATATTTTCAGCTTCTAGAATTTGTGCTTTGCTATCTTTGTTGATCTGAAAGTCTATAATACCCCTAGAGTAAAACTGTGTCCTGATTTTATAGATAATATCTTTACTTATTATCATTACTGTTACCGCAGAAGTGAGCAAGAAAAATGATTCTCAGACATCATGAAGTGCAGAGTCCAATTCAAATAAAAGGAAGGTCTAGATATCTCCTCCATACAAAAGGATTACAATAAAAGACCATATTTTCTGGCGATTCACCTCGAGCAACAATACTATCATTTACTAGAGGATTGTTTATTTGCCTGAATTTTTCGACAGACACGTCAAGAAGAACATGGTGAGCAAGGACATCACAAGTTGATTTCACAGGTTTGAGGTTTCATGCATACAACATAAGATAATTTCGCTCTCAGTACCATAGATATGCATCCATGGTATACACATACAGCATAAATTTATTTTGCACACCCATGTTGCTACTATTGGCATCCAAAAAATACAAGGAAACAAAATAAAAAATTAGCAATCCTAATTTCAACTCCTGAGGGGAGTAGATAGCGGCCGTGGTCGGGTTCCACTTCTAGCCGGGAACGAGCTTTACCTCTAGTCGTGATCGAGGTCGTCGGGCAAACGGCCCCGGGGGCCGGGGGTGTCCTGGAGGCGACGCTGCTAGGAGACCGAAGGAGGGAGTCGATGAGGGGAAGGGGTCGCTGAGCAGGAGGCGGGAGCGGGAGGGAGGCGATGGGAGAGGAGAAGGGCGGAGATGCGGCGGCGGAACCCCTACTCCTAGAGAAGGAGAGAAATCGAGAGGTGGGCGAGTCTGAACTCTGGACGGGACGGGGTGAGCTGGCGTTCCGGTAGTTTGCGGTGGCATTTTCTGTAATTCTGGAGTAAGTCAGAGGGCATTGGCGTGAGAGAAACGCCTCCGTCACTCTCGCTGGTACTCCGCCACCAATCCCCGCCCACCGACGGGCCTCGACTCCCTCCACACCACACCGCGCCGCCGCAGCGCTTCCGCCTCTTCAGGATCGATCTGTTGGCAAAGAAATCTCGGGCGTCGTGGTTAGCACTCTCTCTTTTACCTCGAACCCGAACCACCGGGGTGATCCCCATCCCCCTCGCCCGCCTTGGGCTGCCATTGCTGCAGGCCGGCCAGGGACCCTCTCCTACATGCTCATCATACACTCACGCCACGGGAGCCGGAAACTGAAGCCGAGCCCGCTGCAATCCGACGGCTTCCTGGTTCTAGAGCCACTCTTGCCTCACTTGTTCTGTAACACCGCTCGCTGTGCGCCTCCATGTCCTACTGCCGTTTCCGTCCTCATCGGTGACATTACAATCGCTCTTGAGAAGCTGAACCAGGTTCTCCACCAGATGTACAGGGAAGACGAAAGGCGTTAAAGGATGAAGCTTGACAAAGAAGAGCAGGAAGAAGAAGAAGGCTGCGAGTTCAGCCTGCTGTTCGGACCTCCGGAAGAACACGACTGGGCGAACGTGCCAGAGCCATACGTTCCCAAGTTTCCAACGGAGGAGGAGATACGGGAGAGGAAAGAAAGACGCAAGGAGCAGCTCAAGCAGGCCATGGAACCGATAACGCGACCAGTGAGTGAGCCGGAGCGGGGACGCAATTATTTCATGGATCAACCAGGCACAGCAGTCACCCGTGACGCGATGCTCCCAGATCGTCCCGCGTTCTTTCACAACTGGAACCTCTCAGACAAATCGGAATGTAAGCGCCTTTACATCCTTGCTCTGCCCTTCCTACATTGCATATTTGCATCTCCATCAGTATTTATTTATCTATATGCACCTGGCTTATATTCTTTGACATTGAACTAAACTATGTAGGAAAACGATTTGTGTTCATATAGAGACGCTTACAAATTTCTCTAACACGGATAAATAGGCTGTGCTTCTTCTTAATTTGGAAGTAAAATCTAACAAGCGTGTTGTTATCTCGAGGAACTTAGTTACTGTTTTGAGCTTGCAGTTCAAATAACTAGATATAGATGCATCATGTGTCAGAGTTTAGCTCTAGAAAGCACATTTTCCACAGCAGTCTTTAGCTTGGTCCGAACCGTCCCCGCACTTCGAGCCATGCCACGTGCTTTTCCACAAGCTAAGTAGGCTTGGTGGCCGCCTGCGCAAATGGAGCTCCTCCTTCACCTCCCAAGCCAAGCTCCATCTTCATATGGCTCTTGAGATCATTCTCCTCCTTGATGTTGCGCAAGAAAATAGAGCCCTCTCCCCCGACGAGGTTGACCTTCACAAGAGTCTCAAGCGGAGGGTTGTTAGTTTGGCGGTGTTGGAGAGGTCTAGTATGCAACAACGCGCCGTTTTAAAAACTTGAAAGAAGGGGACGCCAACACGAATTTTTTCCACAACAAGGTGAATGGGCGAAGACGCAAGAACTACATTCACAAACTCTCCAACGGGCAAGGTTGGATCACCGATCATGAGGGCAAACAATCTTTGGTTGAGAACCATTTCTCCCTCGTGCTTGGCCACGGCCCCCCTAGCTCGAAGGACTTCAAGTGGGAGGCGTTGAGGTTTCCTGTTTGTGACCTCTCTAGTCTTGGTGATGACTTCTCGGAGGAAGAGGTTTTTTCGGCCATCAAGGCCATGCCAAGCGACAAGGCGCCGGGCCCGGATGGCTACACTGGGGCGTTTTTTAAAGCTTGCTGGCCTACAATCAAAACTGATGTCATGCGCGCTATACAACAGTTCTCCGACCTTCGCACTGGGGGTTTCCATTGGCTCAACTCGGCAAATATTGTGCTCCTTCCAAAGAAGGAGGGTGTCGAGGCGATCTCCGACTACCGTCCCATCAGCCTAATTCATGCCTTTGCCAAGCTCATCGCCAAGATGATGGCCTCCCGCCTTGCCCCTCTCATGAACACGCTTGTTTCCAAGTCTTAGAGCGCGTTCATTAAGGGGCGAAGCATCCACGACAATTTCATGTGTGTTAGAAATTATGTGCGCAGAATGCACCGCACCAACACGCCTACCATCCTTCTCAAGCTGGACATCAAGAAAGCGTTCGACTCCGTGAGATGGCCCTTCTTGCTTGACCTCCTGCAGCGGCTTGGGTTTCCCGCCAAGTTTCGGGACTGGGTGGCTGCCCTCCTCGTTAGCGCTTCCTCCCGCGTTCTGCTCAATGGGGTTCCGGGAACGCCTATCTTACATGGGCATGGGCTGCGCCAAGGAGACTCCCTCTCGCCGCTCCTTTTTGACCTCGTCATCGACCCTCTACAACAACTCCTCGATATCGCCACTAACAACGGGGATCTTCACCGGTTGCGGGGGCGCGGCCCCATCATCCGCACCTCTCTCTACGCCGACGATGCTGCCATTTTCTTGGCCCCCTTCAAGGAGGATTTTCGCACTTTGGAGGCCATCTTGGAGGGTTTTGGGGAGGTTACCGGGCTGGTCACCAACGTGCTCAAGAGCCAGGCGGTGCCAATCCGCTGCTCTCAGCTGAACCTGGACGACATCATGGAGCCCTTCCCGGTTCAGCGCTGCACCTTCCCCTTGAGATATTTGGGCCTCCCTCTGACTCATAGGCGTCTCAAGGCCATCGACGTGCAGCCCCTTGTCGACAAGGTGGCTTCAAAGCTTGTTCCATGACATGGCAAGAATATCGCAACGGCCGGAAGAGGCACTCTCATCAAGTCCGTCATCACCTCGCAAGCTGTCTATCACTTGACGCCTCTTGTGATCCCCCCGGACACCCTTCATGCGGTGAACAAGCTCGAGAGGGCTTTCTTTTGGGCAGCGGCGGAAAATGTGTCGGGAGGGCAATGCAAGGTTAGTTGGAAAAAAGTTTGCCGACCGAAAGACAAGGGTGGTCTTGGGTTCTTGGACCTTGAAAAGTTCGCTAGGGCTCTCCGGCTTCGATGGCCGTGACTCCAATGGAAGGACCCCGACAAGGCGTGGATTGGTAAAGAAAACCCGTGCAACAAGGAGGACATGGAGTTTTTCTACGCGTCCACCGTTATCACCATTGGAGACGGCCGCATCGCCAATTTTTGGCACTCCCCATGGCTCAATGGGCTGAAGCCGTGTGAGGTGGCCCCCTCCATCTTCGGCCTCTCCACTAGGAAGAACTTCACTGTCAATAAGGGGCTCTCGAGTGAGTTTTGGATCACCAACATAAATATGGCTGAGGGCATCACTACACAACATATCACCGAGTTCGTCAATCTTTGGACGAAAGTGTGTGAGTTTCATCTCGAAGAGGGCACGCCTGACAACATCTCCTGGAAGTTCACCAATTCCGGTCTTTACACGGCGGCATCCGCCTACAAGGCCCAGTTCGAGGGCCTCACGAGATCCACTATGCCGGAACTGTTTTGGAAGAACTAGGCGCCCCCCAAGTGTAAGCTCTTCGCTTGGCTCGTTCTCCAAAACCGAGTGTGGACGGCTAACCGGTTGCAACGCCGGGGATGGCCTAACTGTGGTCTTTGTCAGCTTTGCAAGAGGGAAGATGAATCTGCCACTCATCTCTTTTTCAAGTGCCGATACACCACCCGCCTCTGGAACATGGTGTTTGCTTGGCTCGGGCTTCCTCCTTGCAACCTCAGCCAATGGCACGCTTTTGACTCCATGCACGCTTGGTGGGAGGGAGTCATCTACACCAACGGCACCCGGCGCAAGTCCTTGGCCTCCCTCGTCATGCTCGTTTCTTGGGAAGTTTGGAATGAGAGGAATGCGCGCGTCTTCCGTCATGTTTCTACCATGCCGACGGTGATCTTTGAGCGAGTTAAAACGGAGGCGGCTCTGTGGAGCGCCGCGGGAGCGAAGCACTTGGGTTCCCTCATCCCCGGAGAGTAATTTGTGTTTTTCCTGTGTTGCGTTTCGAGTGTCGTGCTTCTCGTTACGCTTGGGGCTGTGGTTCAAGCGTCTCTGGCTTGTTTCCTCTGGGTTGTAGTAGCACTGTAAAACTCCTCCTTACTTAATCAAATAAGGCAAGCCTTTTGCCTTTTTCCTTTAAAAAAAAAGAAAGCACATTTTACTGGATAGGGGTTAGGTTATTATTAACTGTAACTTTCCTCTGGCCATATTTGACCTTTTGATGTTATTTACCGCTAATCGTAACCCTGACAAATCCTTTGCATTCAGCAATGTTGCAGCCTAAGAGCAACGTGTACCCTACACTTGCTTGTTTGGAGTGGTGTAATTGTACCCCTTCCACCATGTTGCAAATTTACACCCTTGAGCTCATTGTAGACGATTCTCATAATTCCTGCGAACTCGACGTATCTGGCTTCGTCGCAGTCAGAGACTTTAAAGATGGACTGCGGAATTACATATTCAACCGGGAGATGACAGACCCTTTGACTACTGTATCACACAATGTACTCGACTCCATCTCTCCTCTTGTGTTTTAGTTCACATAGCAAGCAAAAGAAGAGTGAAAACCATAAGCACGTTGATTTATTTTGCAGGGTGTTTTGCTGCTGCCAACGTTGAGCCCTCGCAGAGCCATCAGGCCCACTATCCTGCTCGAGTTTGACCTGAAGATGAAGAGAACAGGTGACGGCATCAATTGTTACCAGCAGCTGATCCAAGGAGTAACAGAGCACCCAACTGGTGGTCGCCGTTGGTCCAGAGTTAACAAGCTGTCCATTCGATCGGTTGACAGCCACTCCATCCCAATGATGCGTGTGAAGCTGGCCATGATCATGGATGGCGTCGAGGCCACCGTCGAGCTCCGGCCACTCACGCTACCTTCCCAAGGCATCGACCTGCGCTGTGTGGCACGCACTGGCCAGATAGGCGACGATGTTGTGCTCTTCAACGGCAGATACGGTGGTGACGATCAGCCGTTTCAGTTTGTTGTCGCAACGGAGCTGCGCCGCAGCATGGAGATCCACTTGGAAGGTGTCTATGGTGGTGTGATCAAGCGATGGAGTATCGGGTTTGAGCCCAAGTTCCATGCGGTGTTCTCTGAAGCGGTGGATCTCTCGTTTGCCCAGGTGTCCCTGAGTGTTGCCTGGTCCCAGTCAAGCATCCACCGTACCTACGGTCCACCTGACCTTTGACCAGTGTGTTTAGTTCTGCAGGGGATGATTTAGAATGGGACTGTCTATTCATCAGCTAGCTGATTTTCCAATTGGCCATCAGACAGATTTTTGTTTTGCCTTAGTCATCCCACCTTCAGTTAGCATTTCGACCAGCCACTTTTGACACGTTAGTCACTGCTCATTTCCGGTTCAGGTTACTTGGTTTTTTCTGGGGGCTTTTTCACTTCGGGCCATTTCCGGTTCAGGTTGCTTGGTTTTTTCTGGGTTTTTTTCACTTCGGGCCAGAACCAGCTCCGATCCAGCTTCATCTAGCAATCATCCAGCCTCAGTCAGTTCAATTATTCATCGATACAAATGAGCTAGTTTTTCTGAGCCCATGATTTTACTACTGATTCATAGTAGAAGCGTGCAGCCTAGTACAACATAAGTTAGAGGACATTTTCCCTCAAACAAATAATAGAACAGTGTGGTACAACAACTTTACAACAAAATTGACAGGTTTATATCATAAGAACTACACACGTTCAGATAATCTATATAGGTAGATGAGCAAATCAAACCGGTGAAGCATCTAGCAACTTCTGATACAAATTAAAGAGGTACAAAATGGAACCAAGTTCATACCAAACGAAATATTTGACATGCACTGATCTACTGAAGTCTCAAATTACCAAACACCAACCATGAAAATGATCCTGCAGATAGGCATAGAAGAATGTGCTCTCCCCACTGGTTCATGACCGAAGAATACTGGAGAAAAGATATAAACAAGTAAGAATGGACATGGTCGTCGTCATCTTCATCCTCGTAGCTGAGGGAGCAGATGAGTTCTCGTCTGCGTGCGGACGGTCTGCGTGCGGACGGTGGAGTCGTAGCCGCACCGCTTCTTCCTCTTTCTTATCGCAGCCTTCCCCCACCAGCTCATGGTGTCTCTGATACTGACCGGGACGAGGGCAGCCTTGTACTTTGATCCTCTTTGATATCGTACCAGCAACAATGTGTTGGTCGTACTTTCGCGAAAAACATCGAATATGAACGTGGAAACATAGCATCCTCAAAGAAGTTGCAATCTTAGTGATTCACTGAACTACATCAAAAATGCATGTGGCATGGAATGTGAACAAATGATTAACTGCGCGACAAGCGCAGAACATGCAAATGCAATGTACTATAACTACAGAGGAACTGTCCAGCAAACCTGACCTTGTAGTCTTGTAGATTGTGGTCCTTTATTGTCACGATTAATATGAGAATTAGTGGAACAAGGAGAAATAAAGTAGCTTCTAAACCGCTTACCCCAACACAAGATAGCAGTAAACTAGTAGGTCAATTTTGATAAAAGCATGAATCATAACCAAATTGCCAATGGAGCAGAATGATACGGCTACGTTAACACTTCATATCACTCAACAAATGAATGTCAAGCACTTTTAATTCTAATTGAATTTCCCAAAAGTGTACAAACACAACAATGGTACCCAGAACCAGAAGAAAGAAGCCAGTTCAAATGCCTTCTGCAGAAAATTAGTAAACCACAACATGAATGTCCCTAATCTTTCTATCTTTTTAGAGCATTAACCAGCAACGCAAGTTTACCTGAAAGAGAACCAAATGAATCAGCCACAGGAGAAACTACGGTTTCTTGAACCAAAACAGATCACCACGGGGCTTTATCCTGGGTCCATATGAAGTCAGCCTTGCTCCCTCTGATGCTAAAGGCGCTATGACATGTTGTACCTTCGCTCCGACTAGAAGAACAAGCGATGAAAGTCGTATGTTGGTGCATGCGGTTCTGCAATTATTATTAACAAATCAAACACGAGTAGGCAAAATAAATAGCAATCATTGGCAAGGGTTCTAATAGTTGCCTACTACATAAGAGAAACAAAAACAGTAAACAGACAATGGGAAATACGAAAAGAGAAAACTTAAAAGCTGAAGACTGGCCGGAAACTAATAATGTTGACTGAAAGAATCACCAAATTCAATTGACAGACTAAGAGACTGAGGGACTGAAGACGGTAAGATTAAGCAAATAAAACTGAGAAGAGGAGATTGAAAGAAAGACCGAGCAAATAAGTTAAAATGAGCAAATTTAAGTGAGATAATGAAGAAGGAAAGACTGAGCAAATAAAACTGAGAAGAAGAGACTAAGATAAGGAGAGACTGAGCAAAGATGACTGAAAACCGATGAGAAAATATAAACTAAGATGATTGAAGAATGATGAAAACTGAAGATATAATGAAGACTAAAAGAGTGAGGGACTGAACAATAATGAAAACTGAAAATAACATGCTGAGATACGCAGGGATTGCAAATAAATGAAGACTTAGAGAAAGGAATGAGCAAATGAAAAGAGAAAGAAAAAGTATGACTAAGACTAAGACAGACTGAAGAATAAGACTAAGTGATGACTGAGGAATACACAAAATAAAGACTAAACTGAGTAAACTGAATAATACTTGAATTGACCAAATAAGAATGATACTGACCAAATAATACTTGAATGACTGAGCTAAAATATGAGACAAACTGAAGAAATACTGAGCAAATTAAAATGAGTGATTGATCAAAATAAAATGACTAACTGATCAAATAAGATACTGAGCAAATAAGAGACTGAGCAAAGTAAAGCATCAATGAGATAATGAGAGACTGATCAAATAAAAGACTGAGAACATGCCTAGCCCTAACAGGCCACGAGCCTTACTTGGAAGATGATGACTCATACCAGGTTGTGTGAATTTGTAATGTCGACTGGCTCCTCATAATTATTGGATGGATCTTAAATAATGACAACAATACTTCTCATCATGGGAACATCAAACAAACACCCAGCCACAAACAAAGACCAGAGAGACATGCATGGAGCAATATATTTTAGTTTCAGGGGCTGGCTTAACTGAGAACTAGCTGTTGATTAACAGGGTGCACAACAGGACAACACTGAGCAGCATTTTTTCAAGCAATAACTGGATTCCATCAACGCAGAGAGCGCTCAAACTTGAATGCAGTAGTGACACGGAAGCTTGTTTGGACCAGATGAAGTGAAATGGTTAGACAGTAGTATACAACACCACGCTCTGGAAGCCTACCGGACCATGTTTCCATGTTAGGATGCACCAATGAAAGAGCTAAAACTGGACAGGCAATCTCACCCAACAGCCACTCCTAAGTAAGCAATGGAATTAATTTTCTAGCATCTTACAACTAAGCTACAGATGACACCAAACATCCTAGAATAAACAAATTAAACCATGCGCACAATAAGTAATTAGAGCCAATTTAAGGGTGAAGTACATTAACGTGTGAAGGCTCCCTGAGATTCCACACATGTTTGAAGTTCTCTCATCAAGCAAACTGATACTTGATGGCCGGATGAATGAGGTCATCCACTCACAGTCACTGGCAGGCGAAGATGCAATATAGCATCAGGGGCTCAAGGTGGTATCGATTAGAACTGTCTAGGTAAGTCACTGGTACTACTCCACATACAACTGATACTACTAAACAAATCTGCTAGAAGTAGCTAGATTTAAAACTGGTACTACTACAAACAAAACACCGACCCGTTGCCAAAATTTCGGTTGCCCCTGAATGAATGACAATAACTACAGCAAGGAACCCTAACAAAATTGGGGGAGAACAGAGGATCGCCATCGAAAATGTGTACATGAAATTGGCAGCGCAAAATCGACTAATTGGACGAACAAACAACCACGTACGATCCTACTCATCCGGCCATATCACTAAATGAATCAAGCATAATCGTTTTCCCATGGGAAAGGAGCTCGGCGACCAAATAGGTCTACAGATGCAGAAAATAGAGGTCACCGCTGCAAAATTAAAGGGGGGTAGCGCGAAGAATAGAGAGACGAACACGAACCCGCTACGCTGCCGGCGACATCTCCCACGGACAGCTCCGCCATGGAAAACTCTCGAGCCTCGACCTCCTCCGAACCTATCAGAATCTCTCCGCCCCTCTGCTGGTAGGAGGTGAATGAGAGGATGCATGAGAGGTGCGTCGTCCTAGGACTGAGCAGCGGTGGACTCCAGGTACAGGTTTCGCCGGCGAAGAGCGCCGCCGCCGCAATCGCCTCTCCGCTCGCCTCGCTCTCGAGGAAGACGAAATGACTAACGAGCACGCGCACCGACTGGGGGGCACGGAATAAAAAAAACGATAACAGAACGGTTCAACGAAACCAACTGAGAGAAAAAACCGGAACCCAAAAAACCAAGGGTGACTGATAGTGCGCACCAAGATTCGCGCCAGGACTGAGATAGACGGCTGAAGATGTGACTGATGGCGAATTGCATTTTCAGCTAGCTGAAAGTTAGAATGAGTGTTTAGAATCTAGTATATGTAGTTAACCTACTCATTATCCAAGTCAAAAGAACCAAATCAGGTAGCGTTTCTCCCTTTCAAGACTCAACATGCCGAGTTAGCATAGATTGCATGAGGTCTCAAGATACGCTGTTGTGGTGGATGATATATTTATATATGTGAAACTCGACGTTGCACATGTTACTTCTTCATCATCAGTTTATTTGTTGTGCTAGTATCAGCATTCTGTCTCAGTTTGCTTAGCACTGTCAGAGAGCAATAACAAAACTGCCTACGCATAGTAGTAGAGTTCTAGAAACCTAGTAAATGATCATAACGTTGTTTTCTTCTGACATTTGTTCACTGAAAAATACTTCCACTTCTAAGCCTGACTAAAATAGTTTGTCTTGTGTTCGACATCAGATTGTAACCCTCCAGTTCTTCTCCCCTGGTGAAAACTTGTACTATCTAAGCCTGAATCAAATAGTTTGTTTGTGTTGTTGCTTTTTGGACTGCACAAGTTACAATCACGGTACTATAATTTGGCACCCGATGTGAAAAGAATCTCCAAAACCTTGATCTTATTTGGCAACCCTAGTCGAGACAAGCTCGGTTGTAAGAAGAAACCACTAAGTAGATTAATGTTTTAGTATATAAATCATTTTAAATATTTAGATTTAATAATTGACGCGATTTGTCAACATTAGCAAGTAGACCCTTACATGCGTGTACATGCTCCCTCTATAAGGGGATTTGCCTTGGAAGAGGCAGCAACATGAAAGACTAATTACATGTCCCAATTAGATTAGCCGACTTATGTTTTAGTGCTAAATTTTTAAGATTTATGTTTTGCATTTAAGAAAAATATCATGGTCAGAATTTAACTAGAAACATGTGTCTAAAATATGAAAGCAACGTCGGGTACTACGGTGGACAAAAGCTCACCTTCCTGTAGCTGAGAGGAATCACTGATATTTTTCAGCAGGCAAATGTCACATTTGTAGCACGATTGTAATTACTATTAATGCTACGTACCTTAATCAGCATTCATTATACTTACACCGCAACATTGCAGGCTCTATGGCCAATAGGACTACACAGGGACATCAGTTGGGTATTGCGAAGGGTGCTTCTTGATGGTATATATCCAGCAGCGACCGCTCCTGCTCGCGAAGGAACTTGATCATAGACATCGATGAACAGTTTCGCGAGCCCGTGTTTCGCGATACTCTTGGCCACCTGAATGGCTTGCAGAAGCTGCACCGAAATGAGCTGACAGTTTCAGACCGTCATTTATGAAAACGCGTTACCCAGATGCGCCTTTGTGCTACACCAATATTACCTTTTGTCTCACATTGTTCCTAAGTTCAGTCTCTTCAGCATCACACCACCAGGCACCAGCCATTCTTTTTAACCCATTTTATGTGCGTGGAGATGGGATCCATCGCTGTTCTTCAATGCTCGGTAAGTCATCACCTGAAAGTTTTTCAACTCTGAAACTTGTTGAACTATCGTGCATCTCGATCAAAACCCTTCGTTCGATTACGGCCATTTCTCGGGTGGTGTGAGCTGCACTGTACACAGCAAGAGTATCGTTGCCGTCTACCCGGACACTGCGGATTCTGTAGGCCTGACCACGGGTAACAACTCCATCTCCTACAAGAACATTTGGCAAATAAGAGTTCTTTACTCTTATTTTTCTGTAGCCCAAAATAAAACGTATTTTCATCGAAACGTTGACAAATATATATACCATGTGTACGTATTCACGTTCTAAAAAATGGAGTTTCTAAAACTCCAATGTACCATTTTTAAAAAAGCAGAACTCAAGTGAGCTTGGGTGCCACCTTTTCGTTTCCCATAAGAAAAGGACAAAAAAAAATCGAGCTGATAATGAAAAACATTGACCGAGGACGACTGCAGGATTCCTTCTCTTTTACAAACAGGATTGTAAGATTACTCTCTTGACTAATCTCAGTACATCGAACTAGCACACGGTACGCAGTGACCAAGAAAGACTTGAGCGAGAAATGCCCATACACATCCATATTAAGTGGCATTCTACAATTACTTAAGAGAGATAAGCACAACTATTAGCCAATATTGGAGAAATAAACAAAAGACCATGGAACCATAGCAAATTTCATAGACGGCGCGGCACCTCAAAGTCTCAAGCAAGACCAGCAAAGCACAATTTCTGTGAGAAAATACCTCAATGTAGGATTTACTGGTCAGCACTAAAATAGTCTGCATTTCAAGCAAGTATCACATCAGAAATGCTTGATAATTCTGTGAACATGCAGCAGTTGCCAATCGCGTGCAAACATTCATGCCATCATGCCTACGCACAGTAACCCACATCGAGCTTTACTAGGCATTCAAAGTGTTTTGAGCGCATAAGTGTAGTGTCCAATAAACTAAACCAATCATCAAAAGATCCCAAAGCATGCTGACTTTCTCGACCAGTGACTTGACAGCTCACAAGTATCCCTCAGCAGTCAGCATGTTGTGAAAGTGTTAGCCTCTGCCGGTTTGGATCTGATATAGCCTAAACTTCTCAGCTTCTCTACAAGTTTCCTCTCCGCAGCGGCCTGAAAAACACCCTATCAGATACAAACTCGCAAATTTCTAACACAAAGACAAGTCAGTTAGTACCTCGAGCATGGGGCTGTCTTTAGGAATGTTACATGCTAGAACTATATTTAGACCTGTCTTCAGCACTGAAACATGAGGTGACGATAAGGTTTCTATTTTCCATGCTAATACGATGAAGATGGGTCAATCACAGCAGAAATAGTATTACCTAAGCGGCGGGCCATGCTTGATCCAGTATTATCAGATGTTCCTCCAAGTACAGATGTGACACTCACTCCATCACCCTGCAACAAACATGAAGTGCACATGGTGCAGTGATCAGTCTCAAGATAAATGGCAGTTCTCAAGGACATAATGATTGCTTGTTACCGGACGAGTGCTTGCAGCCGCATATAAATGGCCAAACTTTGCCGAGTTGCATCCTACCCATGCATAGATCTGTATGAAAAAAAGTGAGGCTCAAAATAGAAACACACAGATGTTTGACAAAGAACATAATAGAGATTATATAAGCATGTGAATATATATGGGTGCAAAACAAAATGTTCATCCAAAATATGCCTAACATAGGGTAAACGGACCATCGTATTCCAAGTTTCGTGTAGAAATGGAATTACTGCCACAAGCCTTTCTCACATAATTTATCGTAAGTCAAAACTATCTGAAGCTTAACTCGGTGGAGATAATTACAAACTCTTAAATTAACATGCTTCATGGAACGAGTAAGATAAGTTCAGAACTTAATATTCAAAATTACTTGCTTTACTAACTGAAACTGAACACGGAGATTTCTGTATTGTCTTTATAAAGCTACAAGATTATTAGTTCCATATGTATCGTACAAATCCTACTTGAGATGTCTTTGCTTGAGTGACATTTTAATGCAAAATTTGGTCCAAGGCCAAAGCCCAGAAGTGAGGGCACAAACCGAACAATGCCTGAGTTAAGCCAATTTTTATGAGGAAGCCACAAACAAAACCCTAAAACTGTAGACAAAAGTCGCCACCAAACACCACTCTAGTTTGCTTGGGAGTTAATGAGTCATTAGACGTTGGGACTTGCGAGTATATTTGCAAAAAAGTTGCAGAGGAGACCTCGTCGGTACCTGTTTAGAGAGCCTTATGATCTGAAAATGGAGCGTGACATCATGCAGGTCCTCCGTGAAGCAAGTGGCCTGTGTGCCACCCTCATATGACGGATCAACCGAAGAACCGATTTGGCTGGCCGTCGGCACAGACAAAACTGACAAGCTTGCTCTCAGCTCCTCGGAAGACATGATGCAGCGGCGGGTCTAGATCAAACACAAAATTCGAGGAGGTCAATTAGATTAGTTGTATTAATTGCTGAATGAGTAAAATCTCATACCATAAAAACCAAGAGAGAATTGCCACAATACTACTAGGCTCTGTTTGAGGAAGTGGATATTCAGCTCACAGAATTGAAATGGGGGTCAAATACCAAAACTTGAATTGTGATTTTTCAAGAGTTTGAAGATTGAAAAGTGTTGTACATGTATGAAAATAAATTTTCACAACAGTACATATATAAGTAATGATTATGCATTACCTTACAATAAAAATAATGAAAAATGTGTACATTATACCATATACACACATGACATACACACGGCATACCTGCACTGAACTGCAGATGCCAATCAATCTAGTAATCTGCAACTGCAAAGGCAACAATTTTAGCAAAAAAAAAGAAAACCAAAAGCTGCTGTGAAGTGCTTCGGTGGAGAAGAAAATGGGAGGAAGAGGCGACTGGGAAGGGGAGAGGCCGGCTTTGGGGAAGAGCCCTCCCGCCGCCATGCTTGCTCCAGCCGCCATGCCCCCTCCCGCCGCCGTTCTGCCCATCCATCTAGGAGGGTTCCGGGGCGGGGGGGAGGTCGACCAGGGGGGAGGAAGAGGGGAGGGGAGGGAGGGCGGGGAGGAGGAGGACGGCCGGGGAGGAGGGAGATGGGAGGGCCGGAGGGAGCTTACCGCGCCGCCAGGAGGGAGACGGGAGCGAAGAAGCTCTGCTCCTCTCTTCCGTGTCGCGAAGAGGCACGATACCCGGAAAGTGCTTTTTTTTCCCTCCCGAGTTCAAGTGATCTCTCTATTTTAGAAAATTCAAAAAGTACATTTGAGAGTCTCAAAAAAATATGAAAACAATCATGCATGTTTATAATGATGTATACTACAATCGTGCAAAATATCAATACAAAAATCTTTATACTATAGTCTACACGAAAATGACAAATTTGTAGATCTGAAACTATATATTGTTAACTACAATCAGATCTGAAAAATTGTCATTTTTTTTGTAGGGCAGAATACAAATTATTTCACATGTGATTTTGCACATGTATGGGATACATCATCGGGAATATGCATGATTTATTTTAGATTTTTTGAAACTTTTAAATATATTTTTCAATTTTTTTAAAGTAGCGAGAGTACTCCCGAGCGTGCCCGGACACAGGTGAGGGGTGGACTTGGTACTTAAGTTCCTTTCCAGGCCCGAATACTAAACTAACCAAACAACAGAATTCAGGTCCGTAAATTCCAGAATTTTTTAAATGGGAGCATCGCCCCAGCCAACCGTAAATTCAAGATAGATGATTCCAAGCCCCAATACCAACATCCAAGCACATCCTATATGAATGTTTGCTTTTACCCTATTGTTGCGTACTACATGTATCCTAGTAGAAGTTGTACTACAGAGAGCTAATCCTGCTGCGAACTAAGGTAGATCAGATTGTTAGCTTTAAATCCACCGCCATTGTCTGAATGAAGACTCAATTAGCACAACATTCAGTGCTTGGGCTAGATGGATGAAAATGCTGGTCGATTTTCTCGTCATCTGGACCATGGCATCTGTGTGAACTGTGATTGATTTTGCCAGATTGCTGTATTTAGGAGCAGACTGCCGGGTTGTCGAAAAAAAAGAGACAAAAGCGCCGTTGCCGGGGATCGAACCCGGGTCACCCGCGTGACAGGCGGGAATACTTACCACTATACTACAACGACTTGGATGTCTTTTGACTTAACAAAAGCAATAAGTTTAAGTTTTCACGTGATAACTCAAAGATTACGGATGAACTCACGCCTGGATTGGAGATTTGGAGTTGAGAGGTAAAACGAGAACTGGTTTCTGGCGAAATCATAGTAGACAGGATCGAACCTTCCCAGGTATGCACGGTGATACCAGCACCGCTGCATTGCAGACAAGCTCTTGCCTTCATCAGCTGAAAACGAACGGAGCATCCTGCCAGCAACAACAAGGCGACCAAAAATATGAGACAAGAACTTGCCTTTGAGGAACTCCAATTTTCTTGCTGGCACCGAAGTATTCCAGACGCAACTACTGAAACAAAATGGCACCAACTCTCGATTCTCGAACTTGCCAGGCTAGGTTCTGCACCTGCATCGTGTGCAAGAAGCAGCCTGTGTGCCTCGTGAATTTCTACGTTCCTGAAGATACTATATATTCCAAACCACCATACGCTTGGGTTGACTGGCAAGAAACTGAAGGAACGAGACACCTATATCATCGACAAAGTCGACCAAATTCTTGAAAGCCATTACATCAATGGGGTTAAGTTGGAGACACTTATACTTGAGCCGGGCTCTTACTGTTGAGGAATTACGTGCTATTGCCATTATGTTTAAAGGAATGTACACACATAGCCCATTTCTGGATTTATGCCAAGTTCAGCTTCCAAACAACAAGTGAACTTATCATGCTACCGACTTAAATTATCTCAAATAACATCACGTTTACAGCAAGGGGATAGATGCATCACATCACTCAAATCAGTAAAGGAAAGTTCACAAGATGCTGAAGGAACGACGTGTTCTAGACACTCACCTTTCCACACAGGAAATTCCAGCTATTTGTTGTTATTCTGAAATCCTTAACACGAAAACACGATCAAAATGGGTAGAGTGGAAGAATCAAAACATCATCTCATTGCATGTGGTCAATCGAGGGATGTCAGAGCACAGGGAAAGCCGGGTCTATTAAGGGAAAAGATTGAACAGCTCATATTTGGCAAGAAAACATAATTCTTTCACAGGGGAACCTCAGAATTCACTGTATGTGCGTCATTGGAATTGTTGCTAGTAATTTTTGATTGCAAATTCACCATGCTCATGCACAGCCTATCTTTCACTTTAAGCTTTAACATGGAATTAACACTGATGTTTCATGCTTTTCTTTTCTTTACATGAATCAATTTTCTGCGTAGCTATTTTTCCGAAACAAACACCATGGCAAATAACGTGAATCAATTTTCTGCGTAGATTTGACTGACCTGATTGTTTCTGCTTAACTTTAGCAGTCTAGATAACGTCACTCAGAACAACTGAATAGCAACCTGAAAATACTTCAACTCGCATAATAGCTAATTCTGTGTACAATTTAGAATGCTTAGTAGTGGCTGAGAAAATTCTGTATGTTAAATTGCTGATAGTAAGATCAAGGAATGCTTCAGAAAATGGATTACGTAGGGCTTAGAGGTGGACGATTCTACAAAAGTCCAGTCAAGAATTCAAGACAGGGACATGTATCATGGGCCGCTTATAGTCAGAACAGGAATAAAGAACACACTAGGCGGTACATGAGTGATGGTGATGAGATTGAGCGGTGAACCTTCATGGCATCATATAACCAGTCGTAACAACAATAGGCTGTTTAAAGAACTCAGCAGAGGAACCGTCCCTGTCCGTATATACAACTGTTCAGAATATTCGATCATAGTATATTACCAAAAGAGAGATAACCATTCTAACAAACGAGAGAATAATACTTACAAGTGCATCAGAACAGGGCAGCATCAATATTCATTATTCAACTTTGATGGATACTCCCTCCATCCCAAAATACAAGGCGCCCTTTAATTTCGCTGGTCAACGACGTCCAACTTTGACCATGATTTGTATTTATAATATGACCATAAAATTATTATAAAAATATATGAAATGAAAGAATTTTGCAAGATAAATCCAACAATACCATTTATACATTCTAGATCCACATAACTCATGAAATATTAACGGTCAAAGTTGAGCGCTGAAGACCAGCACAAAAATAGCGCGCCTTATATTTTGAGACGGAGGGAGTACCAAATTGCATACTAGAGGTACTTGAGTTGCTACAAATAAAACGAAAGGAGATGAAAATGCAGATGATTTCAGACATATGTAATGCCCCACTGTTTCACATTTACCTACATGAGGATTGAGGAGCTAACAAGTGACCACGACAATTTTACGAGAAGCAAAGATATTAAGTGGCTAGGTTCAGTCATATAACTAATTGCGCATTGAAGGATAGCTTTCAAATTCTCACTGAATAACCAACAGTAGATAACTGAATTGGAGTAGTCAAGTAGATAACTGAATTGGAGTAGTCAACAGCCAAAAACTCGAAGATTTGATCAAACCCAACAGCTGATTTTCATGGTGGCACTGGAGCCATGCCGACTTAACAAATACGAAGCAGCTCCGAATTTTTTTGAGCAACTGCTGGCTGTTCCGCAAAACATGGAATGTATGGCCAAAACGGAGCATCATACCCTTCAAGAGAGCAAATAACATGCAGCTTCTTGTTATCCATATCGTACGACATAAATGCAAATGCCTCGTCGGGTGGCACACAATCCATAAGGAAAATCATGTTACATTCTGGGTGGATCGCAACAAGCTTATAGTATTCATAGGGCTCACGACAGGGCCTTCCTAGCAGTTCCAAGACGCTGGCAGTGTGCTTTAAGGTCCACTGTCCACTAGCATAATCCTCAAGAACCCAAAATGACAGCCGGCAATCATTACCATCGTCTTTCTGCACACAGCATAAGCGTCCCTGTGTCTGCCCAATGATAGTCTGCCCAATGATACAGAACTCAGCCTTCGGTGGCATTCGAATTGTACTCCAAGTATTCCCCTCCATGTCCACCTTAACTATCAAGAGTGCTCCGTAACTTCCGTTTCCCTCTGAGTTGTCAGGATCAAAGGCAGTAAAATGCAGAGTGCCATTTAAGAAGACGTATCCAAATTCAACATCACGCACCACAATTTGGGGACCCCAGCCGCTCGCCATGGAAGTCCATTCCCGGTATCTGATGAGTAAACTTGTACTGACTTGATCCTTGGGCGGGAAGCATGACGGACGAAGAGGAACACCGCAAAGCGACCGGGAACGGCAGGGTTGAAACACAGACAGATGATGTAGGTTCCATAAATCAATGGAGATCCAGGCCCATGCATATCAGGCAACGGCGACGCTGCCCAAATGTCCTCGGTCGCGGGGTTGCACACGACGAATAGCCAGCGTTTCTTGGTACGATCCCAGCCGGTGCAGAGGAGGATGCCGCCACAGCAATGTACGAGATTGACGTGCTCGTACTGGCACA
This sequence comes from Poa pratensis, assembly GCA_947311845.1. Taxonomy (NCBI): domain Eukaryota; kingdom Viridiplantae; phylum Streptophyta; class Magnoliopsida; order Poales; family Poaceae; genus Poa; species Poa pratensis. The sequence continues at coordinate 9,195,858 of CAMZMU010000065.1, forward strand.
AGAAACGAAGAGAAGGGTCGACCAGAGGCCGACCTCTCCCGGACAGGTTGAGGAAATCGAGGCCCGAGCGGCGATGGCCGCTGCCGTCGTCGTCGCGGAAGGAGTCGCGGAAGAAGCCAGAGAGCTTCTGGGGCGACCTTCTGCGGACGGCGGGGTCGGAGCAGAGCGCGAGCCATACCGTGGACACGCACTTGAAGCGGCATAGCGACGGGTAGGGCATCCGTGATAGGATCTCGGGGAGGAGGTCGCTGGGGACGCTCGCCCACGCCGCTGCATCCTGCCCCTCCTTCTCATCCTTCTCCTCCTTCCTCTTCCCCATCCCGTGCCAGCCCGGCCTGCCTGCTGCTGCAAATGGTAGAGGCAGTTCGTTTACATAAGGCGAGGTGCTGCTACCCAGATCACTTCCTCGGGCCGAAGGCTATTAGAAGGAGAAATTAGAGGAGCAAATCTGACGCCTGGAGCGCGACGGGAATACCGGCGAGGAACGGGATGGCGGCGGGCGGCGGCGAGCTGCCGGAACGGCAGGTGCGGGGAATCTGGAGACACGGAGCAGAATGCGTTTTTTCAGTGAGAGCAGACTGCGTTTTGGAGTACAGCCCGTCGAGGCCCATAGATCAAACATGATCGTATCGGCCTCTCAGCCCGTGGAGGCCAATGCATCGAACATGATCGTAGCGGCCTCTCAGCCCAGGATGCATATCGGAGCAGAGTGTTTCTCCAGGCCTTGTTTTTTTGTTTGCTGGCCTAGGCTATAATGCCCACCACATATAAACAATATAAAATTCCCTCAAAAAATAATATAAGCAATTTAAAATGATGTTATATCGATAAAAAGGACCATACAATTAAACGGTTATGGATTTTGTATGGATGCAGCTTGGTCTAGAGACAATATACAAACACCCGCAAGAAAAAAGATACGATATACAACATAATGTGGTCGAAAGTTATTTCATACTCACTCAGTTCCAAAACACCAAAATATAAGATTTTCTATTCTTTGTGATTTTGTCCCGATTATGAGTGAAACAGCACACCAAATATATGTTGCAATGTTTCGTTTTCAGAATCGTACCAATCGAAGAAGCCCTAGACATGATGCATCTTACTTTAGTTCCAAGTTCCAACTAAAAGCAGATATAACCCACTAGACTAAACACATGAAGATTGGCATGGTGAAGAAAAATGATTGGGTAGAATGGCTGTATCTTTGTGGATGTTTGTCAAAGTTGGGTTTTGATCATGTTTAGGTTGACATTGTCGTGCATCCATTGATAACTCCATCAGACCATCGGGTTCTTACAAAACTATCTAGCCACTTTGCAGGTGAGAAAACGGAGGGAACATCAGTTATAGAAAAGGTTAAAATAAAGAAGAGGAAACACCAGGCAACATAGAGCATGTTCAGCTTGAACAAGAGGGGCCAAAAGAATCCCGGGAAAAATGGATCAACGATGGGTTAAATATGTAATGTTGATGCTAATTTTTCCAAAGAATGCAAGGATGTAGGTTGGGGTGCAATCCTAAGGGACCATTCTAGACAAATCATTTGTTCGGCTCGGAATATATTCCAAACTACCAGTCCGCTTAGAAGGGCTCAAATTATCAACTGCATGCTCATCCTATAACCTAGTCATGGAGACTGATTGCGCCGCTATCCTAGATATATTTAAGTACGGTGGTACTAATCATTCTAAATCATGCCTCATTGCGAAATAATTCAAACTGAAGATGCCCGATCGACAAGTGATTTGATCAAAGATTAGAGTATGTACAATTCGGTAGCCCGTGATCTTTACCAATTACGTCGCAGTGAGTTGAGTGGTGGCGTGTTGCAAAGTTTGATACTCGTTCTGAAGGGCTGAGATTATCAATTGCAAGCTGGTTGTGATGTTATCATGGATTTTTTTAAGGTTGACAACACTGATCGTTTGAATGCCTAATTGCGAAAGAGTTTAACCTGAAGAAACCGCCAGATCGACAAGTGATTTTTATCAAAGATTAACATGACATGCAGTTCGGTGGTCCATGATCTTTGCCAAATAGGCCAGAGAGAGTTCACTGGTGGTGTGGTGCAAAGTTCGGTACCCACATGCGTGTCGAAATCAGCTTCGTATGATTATAATAAAAACAGTGTGCTCAATTAATACACAACACCATTAAAAAAATTGGGGTTCTTTTCCTTTAACCTTTTTATCGATGTACAAAAATTAAATATCGAGCAAAGAGTTGTTTTTCTTAACAACAATAAAATAATTATGTCAAGGTCTTGTAAAAAAGGAGGTTCTAAAGCTTTATCCACACACACAAAAAGAGGTCTTAAAGCTCAACATGATATGAATGGCGTTGTGGTTTAAAAGCTCAACACCAACGAGGTCTTACTATAAATCATCGTTTTGTCTGAAAAAAACGTGTCATTTTCTGAACGGACCATTGTATTATGTTACACTAAACGTCTTACTATAAAATGGCACAAGGATTAATTTTGTTGATACTTGAATACCTGTAATATTTGTTAGAATCCAACACCTCAAATTAAGTTACACTATAATGTTTTTAGAAACATTGTATTATGAGATTATTTTTGAAAAACCGGTCTACCAAACGGACCTAACCCTTTTCATGACTCACCCCCTAAACCTTGATGATCCTACGCCATGCCTTATAGCACGATGCCCGTCAATCCGTCATGAACCTCCAGTAGCGTGAAGGTATGGATCAGCACGTCATGCCATGTAGCATGAAGCATTCCGGCTGGATTTCAAAAACAAGAGAAGTTCAACAAAAGGAGAGTTAGTTTCGTGATTGTTTTCAAAATAAGATAATTTTCTGCGGAGATTTGGGGAAGAAGTTATTTTTGTCATTTTGCAAGGGAGCGGTTCGCGGGAATTCAGACGGAGCATCCGGAGGAGGACGACGAGTGCTGGGCCATGCGCGACGAGCAAGGCATGCATGCGGCCAGGGCAGAGCAGAGGGAGCACAACGCAGTCGTTGCATGCATGCCGCCCCTTGGCCGCTGAATATTCCCTGGGAATTTCAGCAACATCCATCCAGATGCAGTGCCATTGTAGGTCCGGCCGGAGAAGCCACGGACGGGACAAGACGAGACACCACTAGCCACCCCACCGCGCTGCTGCCTCCACTGCCATAGCTTGATACTCTGTCTGCATGCACTCTGTCTACTCTGTTCTATGCAACGCTGGCTCATGCACGCGCGGCGCGAGAGCATGGGGTGGCCGGAGCATGGAGGGACGAAGACACAAACGCAGGAGAACGGGAGAGGTGTTCTCCACTTCTCTTCTGAGTGCTGGGTCTGGCCTGGAGCGTGAGCATCTTCTATCCACGCTACGTAGATGGAGCCCGTCCGATGCTCCATGCGTCTTCCTGGCATGGCCGACGCTGCTCGTGGACACTTTACGGCGCCGTCCGCGCATGCCGACGCCATGAATTCCGACGCGCCGAGGTGTGCCGGCACGGTGCCGTCTCGTCCCGTCGCGCCTCGCGCGGCAGAACAACAACGAAAGCGTGGGCGGGCGCGCGGCGACACTGCAGTGCTGCTAGCTGCGATCGTGTGAGAGAGCTGGGCGGCACGAATGCGACAGCTGGGCGGCATGTCCGGCTGTAGCAACGTCCCATCCTTCCTCGCTGGCTGCCCGTTACTGCCACGCTGCCGCCGCCTCTGTTCCGCCTTTACTAACCTGAGCGACGCAGAGCACGGCACCCGCTTTTGGGAGCACCCGGCCATCACCCCCCGACTGTTGGCCCTGAATTAACGGCATATTAAGCACAAGTAGATAATAGCATCTCCACCGGAATCCGGGAAATTTATCACCTCCCAAGTTAATCGATTTTGATTTATAAGATATATAGATTGACCTACATTAACTTTTTGAAACGAAGGCAAAAACGTTGCCTATCCATTAATTAAGAAGAAGGTGTCCGGTTTATTTGCGGAAGAAACCGGACAAAAATCATACAACGAACATCACAAGGAGGAGTCCAATAGACCAACATTGACAGTTCGATGAATCATGATGTTTTGATCGAAACACTTACTATATGTGCCTCAAATGTAGTTATTTCTTATTAGAGTAAAAATAAGCAACCATTTATATATCTGTACTAGTACTATAGTGCGTATGAACGTGTGAGAAGCAGGAAATTCAAAAATTTCCTCCATGGTCAAACATGGTCCAGCATCAATATCTAAAGGAAAATTGGAAGAAGAAAAATACTATACCAACCAGGGATTTATCAAACTCTTCACATCCTTCTCCATAAAATATCTAGGACCCATCGAAGAAAAAAAAATTAGGCATAAGATATTGTGAAGTGCTCGTTGCTTCGTGTTGTACAACTATCATTATATAAAAGGCATGCGTTGTTTTCTTGGATGCTAAAATCAGTCCTAGCTGAGTAATTTGCCTCCAACTATTTTCTTTCTTGCTTGAATACTACTCAGGATTTTGAGGCTCACTCTTCTTATTTCCCGGCTCCCTTTATCGTAGTTTATCTTGCAAAAACACCAAAACTTAACCTTTTGTGAGGTTGATTTGAGCTCAAAGGAAACTCAACTATGAAATGTTAACATGAATTTTAATAGATGTCCTTCGTTGTACATCCGTGAGATAGTAAACCATAAATGTAATTTTATGATGTTGCATTTCTCCATGTTTTATAATAGAAGGTTCACGACATTAGAACTATGGAGGCCCTTTCTCTAGGAAGATGTGTATCCAGATAAGAGCAAAATTGTTGTATCAACAATTGATAATTGCTCATTATATTTTGAATATGTTGTATGAAATTTTCTGATAAATTTGCGGCCACGATGTTACAAAGCACCGCGACAAATGGTTATTTGATGGCCGCAACATTGAACTGAGCTGATATTCGGCCAGTTTGATACAAAACCATGTGAATTCTCAATAAAAATCCAATGCTCAATTTGTTGGTGATTTTATTCATGAGGAGCACGACGTTTGCAACAAAAAAATTGTATGTCAATCTGTAAGACTTTATTTTGTAAGTTAATTTTTACGACAATTTTCTAAAATCGAATTTGATTTGAACAACGTCATTCGAGAATTTGAATTGCAATTTTTTATATATTGTAATATTTATCTCAGATTTTATATGCGTTATCAAATATATTGTGTAGCAGAATAGGTAATGAAAAATATATAATAAAGAAAAATGAAAGGGGAAATAGACGATTGGTCATTTCTCGTGAAAATATAGACTTTATGACAAATCGGACATTTGTCCCGAAGATTTGACCCAGACACTCGGAGAAGCTGCAAGTCATTGTGTTGGAAATTAGTACTCCCTCCGTACACTAATATATATTTTTATAGCTTTTTCTTGATTTCTATGTATGTATAAACATGTTTTCATACGTATATTCACTTATTTTAGTAAGTATGTAATCAATATTGAAAGGTTTTACATGAGTGAAATAGCAAAACCATTGCTGACATCGTGCAGAATTATGTTAGAAGGAGTTATCGGGGAAAGGGTTTGGTGTTGCAAGTGCAACCCCACCGAAACTCTGGTGACAAGTGCTTGTTCCACCAAAATTTGGTCCACTTGCTAGAACATTGTTGAGCTCGAGTGGAATTTGTAAACAGCAGATCCACGGAGAGGTCACGAGCCACGGAAGAAGACCGTCCGTCCGTCCGTCCGGGTTCCTCGCACAAGCACGCACAGCGGCAGTGCAGCGCAAGCAAACCGCAGAGAGCAGAGATGCACGCAGCTCGATCGAAGACCAGCCAGACAAGAGGAGGACCCGCTGCCGCAGTTTCGCCCCATCTGCATCCATCCATCCATGTCCATGCGCGAGCAACGGGCAGCGCACCGCAGAGCACGCACGGCATAGGCGTTGCATGCTTCCCGGCCGCAGAGCACGCACGACGGGCAATGCACAGAGTGCGCACGACGCAGGCGTCGCATGCATGCATGCCGCCCCTTGGCACTTGGCAGCCGCTGAATATTCCCTGCACCAACCAATAACTTTCAGGTGGAAAATAATTTTATGAGACCTTGTCTACAGATTTATCCCCGTGGACCAACTCTAGCAATTGCCTTCCAGAGAGGAGCCACGGACAGCACAAGGCTCCACTCTACCAGCCACCCCACAGGCCACACAGCTGCCTCCTCCATTGCCTTCTCTCTGGCTCCGCCTTTGTGTCTGCTCTGTTCTACGCAACGCTCGCCCATGCACGCGCAAGAGGAGGAAGAGGATGGGTTCTATTATCGTCAATGCGCCTGGCCTGGAGCGTGAGCATCTATCCATCTACCCACGGTGCGCAGGTGGAGCAGCCCGTCCGCCCGTGCTCCGCAGGCAGGCAGCTGACGGATTGCGTTGCACGCATTGCTGCATCGACGCAGTGTTGCAAGGTTCAGAACGGCTCCGACTGACGCCTCCCTGTGGCTGGCTGGCTGGCTTCAAGTGTAGATTAGCTAGCACCTCTCCGCTGCCCACTACTCTGTGTACGTACTTCGGGATTTTTTCCTATTATAAGCGCAACTGCGGCACTGGCAGAGATGTTCAATGCCCTTTGCCCAGTAAAGCAAAATTTGGATGCTCGAGACAAATGATTGCGCTTTCGTCCCAAACCCGCAATGCTGCTGCATGCCTGCATTTGCTCCAAAATGTGCAGCAATATCAAGTAATCGCAACAACAGTACTTGGGGCTTTCTTAGAAATTTTGAACCAAACACGGGAGCGCGCTTCCGTGTTTCCATAGCTGATATCGTGGTCCAAAACTAATGTTTCCATAACTGATCGATATCGTGATGTTCAACAGATTTCTGTGATGGCATCGTAATTAAGCAGCCTGTCCGTTGTCGCCATTCCCCCTGCCCTATCTGGGGCTTTCGCTCTCCCTCCCGAAACCGACGGCCGCACAGCTCCAGTATCTTGTGGACGGAGTGGCGAACCACCTCCCAAAGTGACGCGCTGGACTGCTCAACCGTGGTGGACGTCTTGAGCTTGTCAAGACCACTCTCTCAGCGGTGTCTATGTTTGCCATGATGTCACTTGATCTGTCGGCGAAGACTCTTCTGGAGATTGAGAAGATCATCCGCGGTTTCATCTGGGCTGGGCGGAAAGAAGACTGTGGAGGCCATTGCCTGGTGGCGTGGGATAGAGATTGCATGCCAAAGCACCTGGGTGGTCTTGGTATTCCAAACCTGTGACTTATGAACCAGGCGCTACGAGCTAGGTGGCTTTGGCTTAGCAGGACGGATGGCTCCAAGCCGTGGAGTGAATTCAACATTTAGGTTTCCCGTGTGGCCCGCCAGTTGTTTGAGGCGGCTACTACCTCGGTTGTGGGAGACTGGGTCGCCACCTTCTTTTGGATCGACCGGTGGCTGCCCGGTGGGCGTCTGAAGGACCTGGCACCAAACCTCTTCATCAACGTGCCCAAAAGCGCCCGTTGTACACGCCGAGTCAGAGAGGGACTCGCCGGTGGATGGCTCGAGGACATCCCACCTGATTTGAACGCGCAACAGATACACGAGTTGCTGGTCGTGGCTGTCAGTGTGGCGGCTTTCGACTTGACCGAGGGGGTCGTGGACGAGTTTGGGTGGAACTGGGAGGCCCACCACAAGTACTCGGCTCGCTCGGCCTACAGAACGCTCTTTGAGGGCAAGATCGGATAGCCGGGGCCCAACAGATCTGGCGCTCGCGAGCTCCGAACAAATGCAAATTCTTCCTCTGGCTGGCCTTGAAAAATAGGTGTTGGACTGCAGACCGCCTAGGGCGTAGAGGTTTGCCTCGGCCGCTCTGTGATCAGGAGGAGGAAGATATTGATCACTTGCTGCTTGGTTGTGTCCTCTCTAGAGAGGTGTGGTCGTCTTCTTGTGCAGGTGGGGTAGAGCAGACTGGGTACCTGACCACGATGACCGTCTAGTCGACTAGCTGCCATTGAAGACACCTGGAGGTACTGATGAGAGGGACATGTGGATAACGATCACCTTGATCTGCTGGTGCCTGTGGAGTCACAGGAACAATGTGGTCTTGAAGGGCCACAGACCTTCGGTGGAGACCGCCATCAGGATGGTGGAGGCTGAGGCCGACCTGTTACGGGCTGCGAGGTTGTTCAGGGGTAGCCTAGGACCCGTATATAGGTGGAGGGCTGGCGAGTGATTCCCTTTTTTTCGCTTACAGTGGTTTGGCATTTTAGGCGCATGTGCCTAAACGTGTCATAATCGGCCGCTTTATCTCCTTATTGGAACCGATACGTCTATTCTTAAAAAAAGCAGCACGTAGCTCCGCCAGTAATGCCTGTACGGAATCAACTAATGTATGTATGCACTAAAGTCTAAGGGCGTGTTTGGTTTCCTGCATCGTTTTTGGCCATCTCGTATCCGTGGCCCAGCAGGGCCTGGCCCTGGAAAAACGAGGTCTCGGCCACGTTGTGCATGTCATTTGGTTGCCCACAAAGACTCAGCCAGGCCCGTTTGACTGGATACAAATTTTGAAGACCCGGTGTTTGGTGTATATCTCTGTTTCACATACTCTCACCTCCTCTCTTGTGGTGAGTTTAAGGCACACTACCTCAACACCGGTGATGACTCCGGCGATGTAACGGCGTGGCGGTGGTGCGGTGACGAAGTTTGTAATGGAGGTTACACACGCACTTACCCAAGCACTATAGCTGCTACTGCACCGGTGAAGCTCATGGCGACGAGCAGCGGCGCTAGGTGCAGTATAAACGTGCATATATGAACTACAAACTCGACTCGTATACGACCTCCAAAACAGAAAAGTTACAACATGAAAGTTGTGTGGAATATCGAGGTGAACAAGCTCGTCAAAGGGTATTTGAAACGGTCAACCGAGTGCGACAAATTTGACAAAATTCGTTTCAAAACGTTTCGAGCGTCGGGGGGGGGGGGGGGGGGGGGGGAGTTGAGTATAAACTTGCGCGATCCTCGCTTTCACTCACTCCCGCGCCGGAGAGTGACCAGAGCAGCGTGCCACGTTTTGCCATTCTCTCCGGGGTGTGCCATCGGTTCCGATTGACTACGTTGTTTGCATTGCTCCCACCACGATCCAAGCACGTACGCACGCGCTATCTCGTGCTTTGATCGCTTTGCTTGGAAGAGAATGCATGGAGAAAAAGAGTTGCCTTCTTTCTCTGGCCCCGGCGGTTGGAGCACGCATGAAATCCTACGTTCCTGATGACCTAAATTGTTTGGGCAGACGCGCGCTGTGCTAGCTGCTTTAGGTTTTGGATGCAGAGAAGATGATTAGGATTAGAGCATCTCCACTGGGGGCCTCCAAATGACCCCCCAAAGGCCCAATGGGGGTCCGGACGGCAAAATCGCCCACCAGCGGCACACCCAAAGGGTCGCCCCGAGCAAATTCGTGTCCGGCACCCCCGAGAGGGCCTCCAATCTCGGGGGTTCCGGACACTGACCGGACATCGCCTCTGACAGGGGCGGCCCGCCTGTCATAGAGATAGGGCGCGAACAGGTGCTCTAATGGCGCCGTGCAGGAGGCCGTTCCGCCCGCGTTAATGGCGACGCGTTTCCGCAGGCGACGAAGGGATGGGACAGCGAGGCGTCTGCGGCACGCTTCACATTTACGGCGGCGCCTGGTGACCGCCCAGCCTTTCCCGGTGATACCTCTCAAACGTATCTATAATTTTTGATGTTACATGCTTGTTTTATACATATTGCTACATGTTTTACATACACTTCACACCATTATTATGCATTTTCTGAAACTAACCTATTAACAAGATGCCACAGTGCCAGTTTCTGTTTATTATGTCTGTGCATTGCAGAAAAGGTCCAAAAACCAAAGTGCTAAGAAAAATCCCGAAAAATTCCATAAATTATATTTCGCCAGAATACTCCGTGAGCCAGAAGGACAAGTCCGGTGGAGGCCCAGAGCCTCCTCGCCAGGGCTCGGCGCGACCAGGAGGGGGTGGCGCCGAGGGGTGGCGTGGTCGCCTCGTGCACCGCCTCGCATTGCCCTTTGGCCTATTTATTGCCTCCACGGAGAAAACCCAAAAAGAATCGACGATACTCCCGAATACATCTCCATGCTCCACCGCCATCTGAAACCCTAATTCGGGGGACAGAAGTCTCTGTTCTGGCACCCTGCCGGGACGGGGAAGTGCCCCCGGGCTATCTCCATCGACGCCACCGCCTCCATCATCGCCGTTGCTGCCTCCCATGATGGGGGGGGAGTAGTTCTTCATCGAGACTGAGGCTCTACCGGTAGCTATGTGGTTTATCTCTCTCTCCCATGGTGTGATCTATATGTGATCATGAGATTTGTAATCTAGTTGAATCCATAGATGTTACTCTTCATAATCTTATGAATATGCTACTCAATTGGTTTTATTAATGTAAACTCCGGAGTCACCTTTGTCCCACGGTGCGAAGTTGACAATGTGCGCACCGTGTGTGACTCTTTGGATTAAAGATTATGCGAATATTTGCCATGAGTTGTTCTTGTGTTGGATGTCACTATGATATTGTGGCGTTTGTTTAGTACTATTTTGGGTCGCTCATAGTGACAGCGCGGGGTGCCCTAGAGGTGAAATACATACTTGAGGCGTGCTTTTATAGCCCTACACAGTGGATTGGTGTTCGTTATCCAACGAGAGAATAGTTCGGAGTAGCAGAGTGAAGAGGAAGTATTTATGTATTTAATTATATTATTATTGTTGAGAGTGTCCACTAGTAAAAGTATGATCCCTAGGCCTTATTTCCAAGCATTGAAACACCGTTTACAACCAGTTCTGCTACATGTTTGCTTGCTGCCATTTTTATTTCAGATTGCAATTACCACTTATAATCGTCCATATCACTTGTATTTTAAAATCTCTTCGCCGAACTAGTGCACCTATACACCTGACAAGTGTATTGGGTGTGTTGGGGACACAAGAGACTTCTTGTATCTTAATTGCAGGGTTGCTTGAGAGGGATATCTTTGACCTCTATCTCCCTGAGTTCGATATACCTTGGGTTATTCACTTAAGGGAAACTTGCTGCTGTTCTACAAACCTCTGCACTTGGAGGCACAACACTGTCTACAAGAATAGAAGCGTGCGTAGACATCACCCGGCTTCCCAAGCGTCGGCGTGGGCGAATCGTGTCGCCGCCATTAACTCCGATGCGACGCATGCTCACCCACCCGACGCTTCCCGCCCAGCGCCACCGCTTCCCGCCTCCGTTTCCCGCCTCTACCTTGGACGGCTATAAAGAGCCCCCCGCCGTGCAACCATTTCGCCACACCACCACCGAAGCTCGCCGTGTAGCCAGTTCACCACACCACACTACCCCAAGCGTCAGAGCAACCATGCCTCGCCGCCTCGCCACCTCATGGGCCACCCTCACCCAGGCAGCACGCCGTGCTCACGCGGCGTCGCAGGAGGACGGCGCCGATGAGCAGCCGTTCGACTGGGCGGATGTGGACGACATCGACGTGGACGAGCAGGAGCCGGTGCAAGATCCGTACCCCGGCCAGGAGCTTCCGCCGGAGCTCGATGAGGTCCCGCCGCCGCAGCAGGAGCCGGAGCCGGAGCAGCAGCTCCCGCCGCCGATCTGGCCAGACCAGGTTGTTGCCGCCAACTCTTTCGAGAGCTGGCGGAGCGGGATGACCGTGCCCGCGCCTTCATGGCCGCGGAGCGAGCGGCATATGAGCAGCTCAACGCCCAAGCGGCGGCGCCGGAGCAACAGCTGCTGATCGCGCAGGCGGAGGGGCTGGCGCATGACGCCTCTCAGGTGCTCGCCGAGCGCGTGGCCCACGACGAGCTGAACCAGGCTGGCCCGAGCGGCGGGGTTTAGATTAGGGTTTATCGTTTTAGTTTTAAATTTGAATCGTTTATTTTAAATTTGTATCGTTTAGCTTAAGTTTGAATCTACAAAAAAGGTCGTTTAGTTTAAATTTGTTCGTGTTTGATGAGGGAATTTTCATTTTCATTCGGCGGTGTAGTCCGCCCACAAGGTGTTTGAAGTTTGGTCGACACCTCGGACCGTTTGGGGGGCGGGCGTTTGGGGTGCGCCGGTGTGGGCGGCCCCCAAAACTGGGGCGGACACATGTCCGGCACCCCCAATTGAATCTCAATTTGGGGTGCCGGACATGAATTTGGAGGCCCGGTGGAGATGCTCTAGCTGGCAGGCAGCAACGGTGTTGAGCTGCTGGGTGGACTTGAGGTAAGTGGGCGTGGCAGACAAGTTTTCATCAACTCTTTTCGGTGCATAGATTTTGACCATGATGCATGCATGCAACAAGCTGCCATGTCGTCCAACATTCCCCTGGCCCGCAACCACTGACCAGCTCATGATTTACTCCTTTTCCACTCGGTTCTCCCTGTCTACGCTTCATATCAGCAACAACGCGGTTTTCCCACAACTAAGAGGATATCCACCGTTTATCTCGGACCATTGATTTTGTATCCAACAAACGATATTATTCATGCTATTTAATGTGTTGATAAAATAAAAAATATGTAATGCGTGATTTTAATTTTTTTTCTCAATGCATACACATAAATTTCTTGTTAGTACATGAATGTAAAATTAAAATTACATAAATCAATCAATTATTAATAATGCGTTGATATTTGAACATTCGTTAATAAATTTGTGCACGGATCGCAAAGTATTTGGGTGGCCAGGATAAGTGGTGGATATCCTCTTAGTTGTGGGATTGTATTTTCGCAACGTATCAGTCGGACGTCCAATCTTTCCCATTGCGCGCATGCATGCATGTTGTGATGTTGATAAGACTACTCCTACGCATGATTCTCCCAAGAAGGAATAAAAATAAAGCTAACAGCCGACATTACATGCGTGTACGTGAAGAATATGAGAATAAGCATAAAACGCAACAATCCAACGCCAAACTGCATGTAAATATGCATGCACACAAGCTGAGCAAAGGGTAAAACATGTCGGACAAGACGAGCTTTAAGCCGAAAAAGCGCGCGTTGCGCGGGGTTTGCTTGCCCTGCTCCTGTCAAGGTCATGCTCATGCGTTTTAAAGCGATCGTCGATCGTCCGGCAAGCAGATTGACGTACGAGAGAACACGCCGGTCAGGTCAGAGCTAGCACAATCTGCCGTCTCATCACCTCTTTGTGTCGGTGTGTGCTCTGTGTATTACTATTCCTCTGGCCCATTGTCCTCCTCCACATAGACCGAGAGAGGCACTCTCGAGTTCATGATATATACACTCCTTTCCGCAGAATCCATTGTCTACTCTTTACCAAACAGTCCAACAGCATATCTTAATCTTTGCCATTGCGCGCATATATGCATGTTGGTAAACTACTCAAACACTTTGAATACGTCCACCATTCAATTACGGGAAAATTAAAAGGATTCTGCAAAAGGCATAGAAGACAATAAAATACTATATCAACAAGAGTCCATCGAACCCTTCACATCCTTCTCCTTAAAATATCTCGTACGAGATATTTCGAAGTTCGCGGTTGCTCTGTGTGGTACAATATCATTATATAAAAGGCATATGGTGTTTCTTTGTGTTAAAATTAGTCCTGGAGAATTTGGCTCAAAATAATTTCTTTCTTGTTTGATTACCATTCAGGATTTAAAGGCTCATTCTCCCTATTCCATGGCCCACTTTATCTTTGGTTTTCTTGACAAAACACTTAAACTACCTTTTGTGTGGTTGATTTGAGCTGAGAGGAAACTCAACTATGAAGTGTAACATGAACTTCGATAGATGTTCTTTGTTGTACATTCATGGAACAGTAACCAAAAATTTAGTTTTGTAATGTTTTATTTTTCGATGTTGTACAATAAAAGGTTCGCGGCATTAGAATTTGGGGGTCATTCTCACGGACTATGTGTATACTATCTTTAGTATTTATTGTTCAGATACTTTATTAATTCTAGATGATTGTTGGGTCTACAGAAAACAATTGAAAATAACTGCAATGCGTAGCTACAAAAGAGTAAAAAATTGTAACAACAATTTCTTTGCCTCAACAAACATAAAACTATATATGAATATGTTGTATGAAAGTATTCTGTTAAATCCATGTAAAATTAGTTATCCAAATCGGGGTGGTAAAATTGGGGATATCAATTTCGTTACGATCGTTGGTTATAGGCACTATAGATCGAGTCAGCTTAACCATACATCCTAATTTTGACATAAATCTGCACAGAGAATAAAAATGAGAACATCTTGGGTGACAAAGAGAAGGTTCATCTCCCAAGTGCAATACACATGAAAAATAATAATGTATGTACGCATTTACCGAAATATATTGTAAATTTTTTTAAAGAAAATAAATAATAGTATGACCATAGATCAAAAAAATGGAGGTATGTTGATAAGCAAATATTTCAAAGCAAGATGTATAACTTGTATTGTGGTCTTTCATACAATTCATTTTTGTGATTTAACATAGAAAACCAAAATCACAGATACATATTTGTGGGATGCTGCTTTCTGAAATTCTCTAGCCAAGTGTTGAATTCAAGTCCCTTGCAATACATTCATAGTCCCTCCGTTGCTAATTACAAAATGTTTTAGTTACTTCAATATGTACTAGACTCAGACTGAACTGAGTGAATATACACAAAAAACGCGTCCAGACACATGCGAATCAGAAAAAAGTAAAACATCTTATATTAAGAAATAGAGGTTGTACTTGTCTATATTTTTCTATATGAATAATATTTTTACTGATTTTCCTAAGCATCCTATCGCGCATCTCTAGTACAATAGCTTTTGTTAAATTGCCGAAATTCATTTAAATTTTCGAAACCATCAAACTAGACTGAAAATTTCCCATTCTCTTGCACAAGCCAGTAAATATACTCCTTTAAAAAATGCAAAGGTCCTTCAGAAGGTAGCATGTACGTTTGTCTCGGACAATTTATTATACTTTATTATGGAACTAATCGGACATTTCTCCCGAATATATGTCCCTGGCCCTTGGAGATACTCTAACTCATTGTGTTAGAAAATAACACGTTGCCTCCCGAGTTTATATGCTCCTGGTAAAATAAACAAAAATTAAAAAATAATAAAATATATTTAAAACTGGATTTTATTTGGAGACCAACATGTACGGATGTTTTACATACTTGTCAGGTTCCGTGATGAAATGAATATTTTTTTATGTTCTGTGCAAAAAAGACAAATCAGTGACTGAAACGGATTTCGAAAACATTTTTTTAAGCACTGATTTTGTTATTTTTGCACAGAGCACCATACATGTCGTTTCATCACGAAACTTGACATGTATTTAGAAAACATGTATATGTTCATCACCAATGTTTTTTATAAGTTTTTGAAATGTTTTACTATGTTTTTAATTTGATTTTTTCTACAAGTAGCTTATTAGCTTAGGAGTTAAGACGCCTTTCTTAGAGCATCTCCACTCCGGCACCAATATGGCTGCTAATATCTTTATTGGGCGCGCTGGACCTAAATTCTCACCTACTCGGGGCGCCAATAGAGCCGTTACGTTCGGCACATCCCAATATAGCGTCTCGCTTGCCCAGCCTCCGCCCTTCCCGTTCGGAGTCGTTTGGGTGCGCCGGACGAAACTTCACGTGGCGCCATGACGGGTGGGCCAGACGTGTCAGCGACACAACCAAAATCTCAAATCGGCCCGAGAGTGGGAAGTCGCAGTCCAACCAAGTAAGTTCATGTCGGCGCCGACGTCGTGTGTTTTGTGCATATGGACGGACCTTGATCGCCGGCTTTGTGTTTTGCTAGCTCGTCGACACTCTCGCCTTCTACCGGTACCAAAGCACTTCGGCTTGATGCATTGCTTCAAGTTGCTTCAAAACTGCGAGAAATGGAAGGCGCACCGGAAATCGATCAACAAAGATCGCCGTGCCGACCTCAACGTCAATCCACCGAATGCGGAGGGATGCCCGATGGGGAACAAGAAGGCAAAGACGACCTTGTCGGCAGCCGCCGCAACGCATAGGGTCCAGCAATCCATCGACAAGGTGCTCGCCGATGTCTTCTCCAATTCCATCTTGAGGCACGCCGATAATGACGCAAGGTGGACGGCATTGCTGGAGAAGACCGACATCAAGCTCGAGCTCGAGAAGAAGAAGGTCGCCGTGAAGAAGAGAAACCAAGACTTCATGATCATGACCGCTGACGCCTCGAACATGGGCGCACTGACGAAGGCAGCCCACGACATGTTCCGTTTGGCCATCGCCCAAGAACTGGGGCTTGCCCCGGCACCCCCCGACGGCGACATCCATGGCGACGCCGGCGACACCCAAGACGGTTGATTGCGCAAGGCCGGGACGGCACCCAGGGCGTGGCCGGACTTCGGGCATTCTTTTGTGGCACAGGACTTCGAATTTGTGGCCTTGACTTTAAATTTGTGGCAAAAAACTTGAATTATGACCGGCATGGCGATTGTTTGATTTCAAATTGTCCAAGAAATAATTCTTTTGCGAGGGTCTATTAGCGCCGCGAGTGGGGAACGGTGCCCAATAGCCGACGACACATCCGGACGGCGCCAATAGCGTCCATCCGATGCGGCTGCCGGACACGATTTAGATGCCGCGAGTGGAGATAGCTCTTACTAACCATTTGCTATATTTGTCGCACCGCAATTCTGGTGACAAGTGCACCAGAAGAGGAGATGCCACGGAGAGCTCACGACTCACGAGCCATACATAGATAGAGAAGACCGTCCGTCCGTCCGTCAGGGTCCCTCGCACAAGCACAGCGGCAGGGCACAGCGCAGGCCAAAACGACAAAAATGACCTCGAGGCAAACTTGAGCCAAAAATGAACCCAGTTTAATTTCTTAGCCAGATCTAACCTAAGTATTTTGCTACCGCTCAACATGCCGGCGGTACGATCAGCTGTGCTACCGTCCGTGTCGCTGGCGGTAGTCGTTTTGGTCCACACTCAACAAACGAAATTTGACTGCACTGACGTGGCAGCCTACCGCGGTGAACTCTGGCGGTACAAGATGTACCCTACCACTGGCGGTAACGCCCAAAGGCCCAAAGCCGCTACGCGCGAGTCAAATGCAGTGCAGGGCGCTGGGCTGACTGCGTCGCTATATGGTATGCCTGCTAGCTGGTATTGTGCGTGCGTGGTGGAGCTGCCCGTCTGGCTGCCTATAGCAACTTGCTAGCTACCTTCTGCTATTTATTTTTATTAATGCAACTTCTAGAAATGACGTGATGAAAATTCTCTAAACATTTATTATAGGATAATGTCTTGGGGAAACACATGGAGAAGTAACGGACTACAAATGTTTTTAGAAAAATACTTAAAGGGTCGCTCCGTGGCCTCATCAGTGAGGAAGCCGATGAACTTTGAGAAGTACTCCTAGATTGTCTCCTTTACACGATTCGACACCTTGGCCTCCGGCAGCGGCATCACGTCCTTCATGATCCGCCCCGACGGCAGGAGATCGTCTGACCTGTTGGCATCTTCCGGGGATGAGGTTGATTGTGAAGCCATATAAAGGATACAGTTCCCTGGTTGAGTAAAACCTAAGAAATTGTTGAAATCCTCTCTGCTAACATCAAACTTGTATGGATAATGGCATGTATGTAATCAAGGTATAGTTTGATCACACCGAAAGTAGCTTCGTCCATGCTCGACCGTCACGACTATATTTACACACCGAGAGCCATGACTTTTTTTTGTCTTGATTACCGAGTTTTCTTCTCAGTGCGCCAAAAAGTGCAATGTTATGACGTGGCATAGTGTTAGAATTGTCCACTACTCCATGCGGATTAATGATTCGTCTCTAATATTTATTTGCTTACAACATTTTCTTTCAAATAAAACGGGCCTTTTGATCTACAAGTGTAGTGTACTTTGTGTATATCGAGTAATGAGCAAAATGGCAACAAGATATTTTTTGGATTCTAGATTTTACGCGTTTTCTCTACTATTTTTTGTTGGAAAATAGCCTAGCATTTTATAAGATTTTTCCATTTCCTGCTATATATATACTGATAATTCGTTATAAGAAAAGCAGTAACTGAAGCTAGCTAACAAGTTCCTAGGCAGCGAGCCGACTGCTCCAACACACACGCACACTAGAAGCTGCACGCAACACTTCCATCGCCTCCAGCGACGCAGCCAGGCGCGCTAGCAAGGTCGCAGGCAGCCAGCCCAGGCGCCCAGCCGCGTAGCTTTGTTTTCTACCGTCGGGGGCGCAGGCGGTAAGATATGTATGGTACCGCCTCTCCCAGTAGCGGTTGGCTTCAAACGCTACCGCCAGAAGTTTCGACGGTAGACTGCCATGTCAGCGAAGTCAAGTTTTACTCGATCATCGTGGACCAGAACGGCTACCGTCAACAACACCAGCGGTAGCACAGCTGATCTTACCGCCGGCATGTTGAGCGGTAGCAAAATAGGTTAGATTTGGCTGAAAAATTAGACTAGGTTCATTTGTGGCTGAAGTTTTGCCGAGAGGTCAGTTTAGTCGCTTTGGCCCACAGCGCAAGCAGACCGCAGAGATGCACGCAGCTCAGCTGAGCTGCGACAGTCCAAAGGGCGAGCCAGCCAGACAAGAGGAGGACCCGCTGCCGCAGTTCCTACCCATCTACTCCTAGTACATCCACGACCGTCGACCGGGGCTATCACGGGAATTCAGAAAGCGAAAGCGTAAAGCGTGGGGAGGAGAGTAGTGGCCTCACTGGCCATGCCGTCCATGTCCATGCTGGAGCGGGGCGGGCACGGCACAGAGCACGCATGACGCAGGCGTCGCATGCATGCCCACCCTGCGCAGCCGCTGAATATTCTCTGCACCAACCAGAGTAGGTCCGGAGGGAGGAGGCACGGACAGGACAAGACACCTCCGCCAGCCAACCCACGCCGGCAGCGCTGCCTCCCCGCCCCCGCCGCCGTGCCTTTTGTCTTCTCCGTTTTACGCGCACAGGACAAGACACCGCTAGCCACCCCACACCGGCAGCACTGCCACCCCGCTCCGCCGTGCCTTTTGTCTGCTCCGATTCTACGCAATGCGCGCTCAAACTCGCGCACAAATGCAGTGGAGGAGGAAGAAGGCATGCGCCGCATTAAACGCGCCTGGCCTGAATCCTTGAGCATCGACGCCGTCCGTGCTACGCAAGGAGCAGCAGCAGCTGCAGCACTGTTGCACGCCTTGCTGCATCGACGCAGCGCAGCCAGCGCGCATGGGCATGGCAGCTGCAACAGGTTCAGAACGGCTCCGACGACTGACACACCTCGCTGTGGGTGGCCGGCGGCTCAGCTCAGCTGCAAGTGCGAATCAGTAGCCCATCTCGGCTGCTCTGCGGACGGAGTACTCCGGGATTTTACTTATTCTGACGCTAGTACTTCGGCAATGCAGACAGAAATTAAGCCAGCAAGCACGTCTACATATCGAGAGAGATGCTTTAATGCTGCCAACCTTCACCAAATTTATAGTTCTTCAGAGAGTGGTTCTGCATTCGGTTCTAAAATTGCGGTTCGAACTACTGTACTACCCGCAGAACAATTTTTTCTTCAACCTTTCAGAGAGAGCATAAAACAAGAAATCTCAGACATGCATTTGTCCGACGAAATAATTGGGATGAACTCGATGCAAGGATTTAAGGACATACTTATCAGTCAAACAGAAGGTAACGCAGACTATAAGAAAACACTACTCACATCAAGCAGGGGATACAAATCAAAGAACTAATGCCCAAGGAACATATATATAGCAATAGGGGACACAATGTGCCAAAACAGAGAGATTAGACGCATTACAATGTGCGAAAACCGATGCATCGCAAGCCTGAATGAGGCTACCCTTCAGCATCAACTGTTATTCAGTTACTCACTCATAACACCATCGAGATCTCTCGCAATAGAAACAGAAAAATGATATACTAGCTAGCTAGGAATACTACTAAATCAGCTGCTAAATAGTAACTTCAGATACCTAGAAAGAGAGAGATATACATATATCTCGGACCATGACGCCTCAATTCCCCACAAGCTCGCACCATCTGCATCAGCGCGCAAACTCCTCTTCCTCCTCAACCTCACGGAGCAAACAGAGAGAAAGAGAGAGCTTGGCGCCGGCAGTGGGAGCCGAACACCCTGCTGCTGCGCCTACCCTTCCGGCGGCCTCCATTTCCTCCGCTCCTCGCCACCGTCTCCTAGAACGCGCGCCGGCCAACCGCCATTTCTTCTGCTAGAGCTCGCGGCGAACTCCATCTGGACAAGAAGCAAGAGGAGCTTGGTGTGGGAGAGGGGAAGAACTGAAAGGAGCAGAGGAGTGAGGGAGCAAGCAGAGCAGTGAGTGTGATAAAGAGTGGTGCATGCTTAGTTATAGACGGAGCCGGACGCTCGCTCACATGGGAGCACAGGAAAGCGAGAGCGGTTTAACAATGGTTGTGGCCACTGATGAAAAAAAAAATGATTTCAACGTGGGAGAACCACGTGATTTTTGATAGAGGATGCAACTGATGAGAAGCGGGAATAGATGGGAGGGAGGCATGTTTGTGTTTGTGGGGGAACGCAGAGCGCACTTGCACTCCTCCCGAGGCAGCTTATCTTAGTTTAGCTTAAAAATGCACTGGACTCAGTGGTGTCAGGGTATATACTCTACGGAATAGCTCTGCATCCGACGTTTTGTGTCCGATGCCTGTCCGACGTTTGCGCTGTGCCGTTTGATTCAGTTCGACGTTGCTGACGGACGGTGAGCTGAAAACGTCGGATGACTGTCGGACGTAAAAACGTCGTACGTATAGCAGCTCTCTATACTCTATGGTTAATTGAGGTTGTTCTTGCAATGCGGTGTTTAAAGTACCACTTTGGCAATTAGTTTCTGTGACCTCTATCCTAGAACAAAAAAAAAAAGGTTTACTAGGCCGCATGTCTTTGGGCAAGGAGAAGCGCAAGGACATGGGGGAAAGGGATGGAATGAATGGGCTTTCTGTTTGACCGCCTTGTCGAGCCGCCCCCCTTGTTTTGCTTTTGTGAAATGCAGGAGGGGGAATAATTCTACTTTTCTGACCATTCCTTCTGCTGCACCACCATAGTCCAGTCCATAGGAGGAGACGGTGAAGAGAGAGCTGCATGATCAGAATGATTGATCGATGAATGAGGGGAAGAAATAATTGCAGCTGGAAAAGCCACAATGATATCTCAAACTCTCCGGTCAAAGAATTGGACTTGTTAATTCGGGTCAAGAAGAACTAAGAAAAGCAAAGGTTATCAGAGTGTGGAACTGTATGCTAGACTGCTAGTACATGCGGGGTGATGGACGGCGGTCTGATCGGTCCTCGAGGGACATTTACGGGTTTGCGACTCATCGTCGGGTGAAAGTCTTGCCCTGGTTGTCGACAGGGACCAACGTTGGCTACGCCTCTGGCGTCACGTCCTTCTTAAAAGCGTCGTCGTGGTGGTGCTCTCACTTCTCCGCTCGGGTTATCCGAGGGAAACCTCAGATCCCACGCGCAGGATCGGCCTAGGGCGGGGCTCTTGCGTCGCTTGCTTCTTGGGGCCTCTTCTTGGACGTTCCACCGACCCGAGGGACAAGTGGAGTGAGTTGGTGGTTGGCGGCGGCGAGTTTTCATCTTCGGGTAGGTGGGGCGTGACCCTGGGGCCGGCGTGGATGTCGGAGTGGCGACTATAGGTTTCGCCTCTGTCGTGTTGTGTTGTGGTGTTAGAATGTAGACTTTCGTCATTTGGGCAACTTCGTCGTCGGCTCGTGTGGGGGCGCAACCTTGAGACTAGCCTCCGCCGTGTTGCGTTGACGTGTTAGTGTCGGCTTTGATCGCTAGGGAGACATGGTGGTCGACTCGATTTGGAGCGCGGCCTTGGTGCCGGCGTGGTGTGTTGTGTTGTATGGTTTTCAGACGATTTTACTTATAAAATATCCTACTCTTTTCGACATAATCAATCAAAGACATTGCCTAGGTTTGAAAAAAAAACTAGTAGGAGTGCTACATAGATATGAGTTGGAACTGTGCACATTGCCTGCTGATCTTATTGGATACCGGGACTAACTTGCAGTTGGACAGGTGTAACTAGTTTTCTCAATCAGTGAGTGTTCAGGGTTTTGCATGTTTTCGAAGCTCCCCCAAGAAAAGTTTGGGTGTGAAAAGCAATGGCATGCCCTAATAAAAAGATGAAGACACATTTGTAAGAGCGTGCCTCTGTCCCTTTTTGACCTGCTAAATGTGAGAGGGGTTTGCTTCTGATTTACTTCTGTAAACTTTACGTGTAACTTTCTAGTAGTACCGTGCATGCATGGTCCATATGAACGGATCGGTTATACTCAGCATAACCTCCACTAACTCGGGATAACTGACCTGCCTAGCAGTAGATTTACTTAATCTAGGATAAGATCATTGGCTTGTTAAGCACGTAGCAGTAGATTTACTTGCTGGTTTAGTGGAGATTAGGGTTGTTAAAGCATTTGTAGGTCTAGATGGAACAAATGGTCGTTACATGTGCATATGTCACTTGTGATCAGATCACTCCGGCATGGAAGCTTCACGCCCGGGCTCAATTTCTTTTCTCTCCCCATACTTGACCTGCAAAGTGGAGGTAACATGCGTGTTCAGATAAAGGGTCCCTACGTTTTACTAGAGTGAAGCACTTGGTAGCTACAGTAATTTAGATTATTAACCTCGAGTTGGTTTGTTTAATTTTTTTCTTCCAAAAGTAGCCGTCTGGCTGGTATAGAATAGGATACTCACCACGACAGGATGGAATTAAGAAGATGATTGTTTATGGATGTGGTTGATGACTTCCATGCGATGCATTGGCCGGAGAGAAGGGCAAAGCGCGCCTCAAGCATGTGTACAAGTAAAATATGATCTACCACACCTGTTGGTATCGGAGTAGTGCTTAATTAGTTAATTATGTGCATGTCCCAACAAAACCATGGGCATACTATGTATCACTACTAATAAAGCTGCTTAATTCAGACTGTACTTCATAAAGTCGATACATGTACGTTCCAAGACAGACTGAGAAGGAATATTCCTCCATAACAAGAAAGTGATACTCTTGTTTCGACCCATTCTCTGTCAGGCCTACTATATTCGAGGGAAGCCATGGGCTGGTGTATGTCGGGGTACTAAGTAAGCAATTCTACTTCACAGCAATAGTACTTCTAGCCAATCATCATGTGGCTTTACCATTTCTATCGTCAAGTCATGTGCCAGAAAAAACGACAAAAAAAACTTGTTCGAAAACTTCAACACAAAGTGACCCACTTTCGGAAAAAAATCTAAACTAATCCAAAATGGAACCGCCTGCGTTGGGACGGCTATCCTCTACACTAAACGTTCTAGCCTAGGGCACTATACCGGTATACCCATACCAGCGTGGCAATGCCGGAACCAATACAAAGAGACTACAGAGAGCAACCAACAGGACTTCGCAAAATTTTTAAATCTCAGAGGGTAGCGCTCCAGCCTAGGACGCTACCCTCAAGAGTATAGCGCCCCAACTTAGCACGCTGCCCTCTGGAACTTAGGATTTTCGAGACGACACGCCTGGCTGGCTGCTCTCTATAGCCTCTTTAGAGTGGGTCTGGTGGCAGGGTATATCGCCCCAGGCAAGGGCGCTATGGTGTAGAGCATAGCGCCCGGGCGGTAGGTACTATCTTTGGGTTAGTTTTGAAAATATTTTTAAAAGTACATCATTTGGCTCTGAAATTTTTCGACAGGGTGAGTGTTGTGGTTTTTCAGCATGCATGGTGCGCATGCACCAGCCATGAACTCATTTAAGCATGCATAGCTCAAGTGAAAAACAAGTATGCACTGCTAGTAATTGATAGCATGTACTAATCAATAGCAGTAAATCACTTAACATGTTTCTGGGGTTGAAGGAGACGTCCCAATCTCCATCATGGGACGGAAAGCTTGGAGCAAGCGGTCAAAATTGACGGATTCTCCTACCCTCCCTTTTCAGAAAGCCGCCGCCGGTCGATCAGGCGGCCATTGTAGTGCTCCTCTGGCCTGACCGGCGTGTTCTCTCGTCAATAGGGTGGACGATCACGCGCATGAGCATGACCGTGGTAGTAGGAGGGAAAACCCCAAAGCTTTTTCGGCTTAAAGCTCGTCTTGTCCAACATCTTTCTCCCTTTGCCCAGTTTGTCTGCATGGGCCGTACGTGCATGCGTAGTTTGGTGTTGGATTGTTGCGCTACGTTTATTCTCATGCATATATATTCTTCTCGTACATGCATGCACTGTCGTCGTCTGAAGCTTTAATTTTTCTAGCTCCTTCTTGGGAGTACTAGACTTTACTAGCTAGCTTAACTGCTTAAGTAGTTTTTGATCAAAAAGCTACCAATGTGGTTTATGCATGCGCGCGCGCAATGGCATGCAAAGGTTAAGACGTCCGTCTGACATGTTGTTGGGGCAGTATAGACAAAGAATCGAGCGGAGAAAGGAATGCATGATGAACCAGCAGAGGTCAGAGGACAATGAACCAGAGGAATGTTCGATCAATAGAGGTGATGATTGTAGGGCAGATTGCCATGCATATACTTACATAGCGGCATGCATGATGGTGAAATCTCTCCAGCGGAAGGAGCTTGATCATACTTGTCTGCCACGCCCAGTTACCTCAAGTCACTAATTAATCATCTCGTCATCTTTGTCCTAAAGCATGACGACGCGCGCACGTAGCGCAAGCCATGTGTTGACATAAGACTAGTCACAGTGAGAGTAACATGAGTAGTAACATCAGTGCCACGTAGGTAAAAAATCTGACGTGACGGGTAATTAATGAGTAGAGAGATGGTTGTGATAACTAGCTATGTTACCGTAACATCACACATTTCAATGCAATATGAGTGTACAACTTAATAAATATGACATTACATACATGTTACTCCCCACTATGGAGGTAGTAACTTAGAGTAGTAACATATCTATGTTACTAGTCTAAGTTACTTCCCATTGTGAGCAGTCTAAGCTCAATCTCGCCAAGATCTCATGCATGGTGCATGCTCATGCCGCCTCAGCAGCCACTTAACGTGGAGCGCATGCACCTACAAGGTGGTACGTAGCTTTTCCTAGGAAAGAAAAGGAGCTAACCTTTTGTTGCATGCATTGTCGTCCAAGCAAAGCGATTAAAGCGAGAGCCGGCCGGGCTGCGCATGCGTGCATGGATCCTGGTGGGAGCAGTGGAAGAAACAACGTAGTCGTCGATCGGAGCCGACGGCGCACCAGGAGAGAAAGGCAAAAGGTGGCACGCCGGCGTCGCTCTAGGCTCCCGCCTGGCCGTCTCTCTCCGGCCGGAAAGCGACGATCGTGGGGGGTTTAATATGAACAATCATTGGGTACTCAACTCCTTCCCGTCCGGCGGCCGGCCAGCACGTCGCGACACACTGCCTGCCCGCCGCGCGACACGGGAGCGGCGGGCGCATGTTCGTCGCGCGAGGTACGAGGGCTCACGCGCGCGGCGGTGGCGGACGCCGGCCGGACTGCCGGCCGGAGCGGCTTTCCTGGGCGCCTTTGCGGGCGCACCGCACCTCGCCATAGGTATACGTTTGCTGCGCCGAGCCACCGAAGCCGTAGGAATTGCAGCAGCATCAGAGGTGGTCAGCCGGCGGGAAGCGTGACAGGGCCACACTAGATCTAGCTAGAGCATCTCCAGACGGGGCGCCCAAACGGCCGCCCAAAGCCGTTTGGGGCGTGCCGGACACAAAATCGCGCCCACTCGCGGCGACCAAACGCGAATTCGGTCCGGCGCGGCCCAGTTTTGCGTCCGGCAAGTCCAGCCCACGCCCTCAACTTGGGGAGGCTTGGGGCGGCCCCGGACGGAATAAAACGCACGCCTCCGACGCGCGGGCCACGCCTGGCAGTGACACGGCCACGCCCCGCCGTGGTCAAAGGCGTCGTCAAAGGCGCGTGCCGCGTGGCGACTCCTCGTTTTCACGGCCGGCGGGCGGCCAGTGAGCCGTCACGTCCTCTGCTCGCCGGAGTGAATGCGGCGCGCCTTTTCGAGGCGAGCGGCGTTAATGCCACCGCTCTCCGGCCGCCATAAAAGGCGCGCGCCGGCCTCCACTCATCGCCACTCTCGCCTCGCCGTTCTCTCCCTCACCTCGCCGCTTCTTCTCCACTCGAAAAACCGCCGCCGCTCTCCTTCTCCATGGCCGGCACCTGGAGGCGCACCGGCGGCGCCGCGGCCAACGGCTTCGCGCAACGCACCCTGCTCAAGCAGCAGACGGAGGCGCTGCGCGACAACGGCTATCCGGTGCCGCCGGATATGCGTGTTTGCCACGGGTTCGTCATCGGCGTCAACGGCGTGCCGGTGATGAAGCCCCTGACGCGGACGAGCCGCGGCTTCACGGCCACGGTAAACACGCACTACTGGCGTGACCTGACGCCGGAGCAGCGTCAGGACCTGCGTCAGGATCCGCGGAACCCGGCCAACGATGGCCGGTACGAGGCGGCGTTTCGGCGCGCCTACGAGGAGGACTTCAACCGCTGGGATGGCCCCGGTCCGACGCCGACGGACAAGAACGTCGCCGGGCGCGAGGCGTTCTGGAGCGTGCCCGGGCGCACGCTCCAGTTCGTGATGAACCACATCGCGAACGGCGGCTCGCTCCTGACGGCGGCGCCCGCCGCACCACCGCCACCTCCGGCCAACCAGTGGGCACCGCGCGCGACGCCGTCCTCGTCGCGCTCCACGGCGTCCTCGTCGCGGGCGTCGTCCTTGCGCTTGTCCTCATCCCGCTCCCGCGCCTCCTCTCTGCTAACGCCGAAGCCGGAGCAGATGAAGGTGAAGGCGGAGCCGCTCTTGCCGTTCATGGCGGAGCTCATAGCGGCGCAGGAGGGGACGGACGACGACGCCATTGCGGCGGTCGTCGCGGCCGCGTCGATGGACGACGTGCCGCCACTCGACGGCCCCTCGGCCTGCGCCTGGTCGGTGCGCGATACCGCCAAGGAGAAGGGCGTGCCCTTCTTCGACCTCACCGTCGACAACGGCCCAGGACCGAGCCGCGTCATGGAGGAGGACGACGGCGGCGCGTGGACCGGCGGCGCGTGGAGCAGCGGCGGCGTGAAGGAGGAGGTGAAGGAGGAGGAGGACCCTACTACGCCTTCAGGCGCCGCTACCGGGGCCAGTAGTTCGGTTAAGTTTTTTTAAATTTCATTCGAATCTGTAAAAATTCCTAAAGTTTGAATGAAAATCGCCGAAGTTTAAGTTTACAAAAAAATATTTGGGCGCCGCGAGTTGGGAACGAGGGCGCCCAAATGGGCAAGGTAGTCCGGACGGCGCCCAAAGGGCCTGTCCGGACGGCCTTTGGGCGCCCATTTGGGCGCCGCGAGTGGAGATGCTCTTACGGTGGCAATGACTGTTGACTGGTCGGTTCGTCCTCTAAATTTTTCATAAATCATGGTCGGTCAGCTTTAGGCGCGATAAATGTGTTTCTGACAAGTTGGGCCCACTATCAGGACGACATGGCACACGGTCAACGGTCTAGGAGACAGATGCTAGAGGATGACCAGTGGGGCCACTGCCACGCAGGCACTCCATGTTAGCTAGGTCAAAACTGACCACTGGGACTCGTCAACCTGGTAAAGTCACACGAGGGCTGCCTGGGCTCAGGGCCGTCCACGAGGGCGTGCGAGCTATGCGACGGCACAGGGCCCCCAAAAATTTGGGGCCCCCAAATCGTCAGGCATAACCTAACCTAGAGACATGAAGTGGCGGCCACCCCAGGTCTCCGGTGGCAGAATAGGTTACTCCGCCGGTCCGCCCCACTCCCTAGCTTTCGTCTAGCGGCCGAGCCGATCCGCCATTGATGGATCGATGGGAGCTTTCTTTCAAGCGCTCCAGATCGAATATCTACGTGAGGAAGAAGATAGGTGTGGTGGGCCTGGGCTGTACGCCTGGGCTTAAGTGAGAAGGCCCATTAGTTTGTTAAGCACAACTAGACTGGAAAAAAAACTAGCAAAGCAGTAAGCACAGCCCGCACCACATGCACGCTTCTATGGTTTTTTTTGTTGTATATTGTGCTATCCAACCAGCGATGTTAGTACTTTCTAAAAATATACATGTATTTTTCACATTCTTAGTAGTAGTATTTCCTGAATTTTGAAGAGCAAATCTTTTGTGGATAATTTGTTTGGTTTATGCATTTCTAGCTTAATGCTTTAGTTATGTTGATTATATATTTATCAATAATTGAAGGCCTCATTTTAAATTCCGCACCGGGGCCCCAAATTTCTAGAGACGGCCCTGGCTGGGCTAAGCCACGGCGACGACGCGGGAGAGGTCATAGGGATGAGCTGGTGGGTGCCATGGGTTCTCTAGATGGTAGCACACACGGGGTGTGGCAAGGGTCATGGGGTTGTCGGGATGACCGACGATAACCATTTCGTGGCGGTGAAGGGCGGCGCTCGATGGCAAGGTGAAACGAGGGACAGAAAAGCGGCCAGGGGTGCTAAGGCACCAGAAGCTCACCAGGATGCGTGGGGAAGGGTTGGGAAGGGTCGGGGAGCTTGGAATAGACATAGAAGGGTAGTCGAATCTGGACGGAGCTAGGGAAGATGTGGACGAGCAAGCGGGTTTCGAGCGTCTCGGCTCGATTCTGGGGGGGAGAGGTATTGTGAGGACGATGGAGTGATCGACTGGTCTCGGTGGTGGCGCCGGCTGACCAAGAACATAATGGCGACGACTAGGGTTAGCGGGTGAGGCCAAAGGGGAAGAGGAAGAGATGAGGGAGGTGCGAGGCGTCGTCGCAACCTTATTTTACGCAAGCAAGGAAGCAGGAATGAGGTTTCAAGCATGGCAGCGGCGATGTTGACACGCAGCTCCTTGCGTTGTTGAGGAAGAAGACGGGAAACGGGTGCATAAAAAATCTAGAACCAGATGCAATTTTACATATGTCTCCCTGGACCATTGATTGTGCGCCACGTCAGCTTGACAGTGGTGTCATCTTGTTAAAACAGCATCAAACAGGCTAAACTGACAATCAGTGGTTTATGAAAAGAATAGAGGATGAAACGGTGGCTTCTTGCTGAAGGACATGCCTGGCGCAGTGGTGAAATACTCCCCACTTGTGTCAAGAGGTTCTGGGTTCGACTCGGCCTCTCTGCATTGCACTTTGCAGGGGTAAGACTTGACTCGTATAATCCTTCTCCAGACCCTACCTAGTGTGGGAGCTTCTATCACTTTAACGGTGCATGGCTTGTTGCAAGATTTTTGAAATCCTACCCCCAAATGTGGTGCTTTTTTTGGTAGTTTTCGCTGAATAAAACTAGTGAGTGGTGAAACATTTCGTAATCGTAAGAACCCTGTAGTTTCCTTTTTGACAAACTAAAAACTGGAGGGACTCGCAGGTGATAAGAGATGTGAGGGTTGCTTCGGATTTACTCCGTAAACTTTACATGAATGGGTCGGTCACTCATCCTAATCTCCACTAACTCGGGATAACTAATGTGCAGCTAGCGGCATGCACGAAGGTAGTTGTGCAGCCGGCCGGTGATCACTTAATTAACTACAATAAGGAGAAACTCATTGGCTTGTTAGTGATAGCTTTACCCTTACCACCTTCGTGGAGATTAGGGTTGTTACGGCTTGTGTAGGTCTAACTGGAACTAATTAATGGCCGTTCCATGTGAATGTCACTGATGATCAGTTCACTTCAGCATGGAAGCTTCACCCCTTAAGTATATTTTTTCCTTCGACGAGCATGCAAAGGATAGGTAACATGCGTCTTCAGATAAAGCGTCCCTAAGCACTCGTAGTTTAGATTATGTTTTCTCCAAAAAGTGGCCGTCTGGCTGGTATAGAATTGGATACTCACCACACGACAGCATGAAATTGCGAATATGATTGTTTATGGATATATCGTTGATGACTTCCATGTGATGCATTGGCCGGAGAGAAGCGCGACGCCTTATGTGTACTGGAGTACCAAAACAGTACGTAAAATATGATGTAGCACTCCTATTGCTATTTGAGTATGCTTACTTACGTTCATGTCCCCATGCAGTACGTGTTATAAACTATAGCAAAGAAACGATGAAGAGCGGAAAGATCAAACCAACGGGGACACGAGATTTAACACGGGTCTCCGCTTCGCTTCAAAGTTAGCCTCTCACTTTATATCTTCATATGAATTTGGATCAACATAAAACAACAGTACGCAGTAGATTAATCCACACTATTGTTTCTCCAAGGCAGACTGGACAGGAATATTCTTGCACAACAAGAAAATGATGATCCTGTTTTGGCATATGCCCCACCTTTGTCAGATCTATAATCCAGGGACAACACCAGAAACGCCAAATGGAGCCCGATCTCGAGGGGAGCCTTAAAAAAAATTCGCCATTCGTATGTTTCAAAACATTCAGAAGAAATCTAGGTGTAGATAATGTCAGAGAATACCAATGATCGAGTAGAGATTTCTTACTTCCGTGCTCCAGTGCTCCATCTATTAACAAAATCATAATTATAAGTTTTGAAAAAGAAACAAAATCCTGCATGTTATCAATGATATATCCCACAAACGTGCAAAATGTAGTTTTGAAATACTTTACATTTAAGCTACATAAAATTGACAAACCTGTGTAGCTCCGAGTATAAGGTATTTCAAATCAAGATTTTGCACGTCTATGGGACACATCATTAAGAACATGCAACATTTCTTTTTAGAGTTTGCGTAACTTATAAAAATGATTTAATTTTTTTAAACAGAGGTATCACTCGGCTCCAGAGGCAAAATGACATTCCGACACAAAAATGACAAATTTTCAAGTGTACTGTTCACCGACCCAGATCCATCAATTTGTCTTTTTTGGCCTTACCATTTCTACTCACCGAGAGCCGTGGACTCATGTGCCTTGGCGCGGTGCACCAGCCACGAACTCACCTATGCATTGGAAATGCATATAAGCAGAATCATGTAAGTGCAAATCTGTAACAGTATGTTGCTAAGCAGCTGGTTTAATTTGGGGGGGGATGAAGGAGACGTCCGATCCCCATATCCATCATGGGACAGAAAGTTTGGACAACTGGTCGAGTATTCTCCTAGTCATCCTTTTTAGGAAGCCGCTGCCGGACGTCGGCGTGTGGTGCTCCTCCGACCTGGCCGGCCGGCGTGTCCTCTCGTCGACATGCTTGCTGCTGGTGGAGGATCGATGATCGCTTTCGGATTGCATGCGATGCATGAGCATGCATATGACCGTGACAGGAGGAGGGAAAACCCCATGCCTTTTTCGGTTTAAAGCTCGATCGTCTTGTCAAAATCCTTTTTTCCCTTTGCCCAGTTTGTGCGTATGCAGTTCGGCGTTGGATTGTTGTCTTAAAGACTATCTTCATATTCTTCGCTCGTACACATGTACTGTCGTCTGCTAGCTTTATTTTTATTCCTTTTTGGCCTACTACTCCCTCCATTTTTTAATATAAGATGTTTTAGCCTTTTTTCACATATAAATATATCCACATATTTTAGTCTGTATGTGTACACATTAGTGTCAATCTAGAAAATATGTGGAATATCTAAAACATCTTATATTTAGAAACGGAGGGAGTGGAGAGAGTAGCTATAGCAGAAGTAGTTATGCATGCGCGCAATGGAAAGATTAACGCTGATACGTTGTCGCTGAAGTTTAGACAAGGAATCGAGCTTAGAAAGGAGTGATTCATGAGCATCAGAGCATGCACAGGTCAGAGCTTCTCGGTACGTGTTCAGAGGACAACGTGCCAGAGGAATGATATAGATTGAGAGAGGTGATGACTGTAGTCTGTAGGGCAGATTGGCATATACTACCGGCATGCATGATTGTGAAAATCTATCCACGGAAATTAAAGGAGGTGATCATACTTGTCTGCCACGCCTAGTTACCTCTCTTATTATCTCGTTTGAGAGATTTTTATGATCGTTTAGACTATAATTAGTCTATTTTGAATTTTACTGTCTAATTCCCTTAGGGAGATAATTAAGGACCTCAAAAGATAGAGGAGAGCGTCCGGTGAAGACATTCGAGATACTTCTATGCGGAATGCTGGTTGAATGAGCATTCTCCATATTGTGCCTTGAAGAGAACTTGAACCTCCACGCTCTTCAGCACGAGATTTTGAGTCTCATGTGTCTATCATTTCACCATCAAGGCATTTTGAAAGTGAATTATATTTTCATGAAAGTCCTCCAGCCTATCGCCGTTCCTTTGCCGCCAGCAACTAGTAATTGCTCCCGTTGTTTTCTAATATAAAATATTTTAGATATTTCATTACGGATAACATACATGTGTGTATATACGTATTTCAATGCATAGGTTCACTCAGTTTAGCTTCGTATGTAGTCCAGATTATGATAGCTGAAGCAACTTATACTCCGAAATGGAGGGAGCACTAATTAATCTTCTCTTATGTGTCCTAATAAAGCATCATGAGACGCTTACGTTAGGGCAAGTCTTCAGCTCACACAAATTCAATCTCGCGGCATGCATGCTCAGGCCTCCTGGACAGCCACTCAACGTGCATGGCATGCACCTACAAGGTGGTAGCTTTTCCTAGGAGAGAAAAGAAGCTAACCTTTTGTTGCATGCATTGTCGTCCAAGCAAAGCGATTAAAGCGAGAGCCGGCCGGGCTGCGCATGCGTGCATGGATCGGGGTGGGAGCAATGGAAGAAACAACGTAGTCGATCGGAACCGACGGCGCACTCAGACCG
This sequence comes from Poa pratensis, assembly GCA_947311845.1. Lineage (NCBI taxonomy): Eukaryota > Viridiplantae > Streptophyta > Magnoliopsida > Poales > Poaceae > Poa > Poa pratensis. Next base: position 9,228,464 of record CAMZMU010000065.1, read on the forward strand.
GAGAGAGAGCGAAAAAGATGGCGCCGTGGCACGCCGCTCCGGGGTCTCTCTCCGGCAGTGCGCGAGAGACGGAAAGCGAGGATCGTGGGGGTTTAATATGCACAATCATTGGGCACTCAACTCCTTCCCGTCCGGCGTCCACCGCGACGTCCTGACAAGCTGCCTGCTCGCCGCGGGACACGGGAGCGGCGGGTGCATGTTCGTCGTGCGAGGTACGAGGGCGCACGCGCGCGGCGGTGGCGGACACCGGACTGCCGGCTTTCCTGGGCGCCTTTGCGGGCGGGTGCTTGTCGCGGCGGTAGCGCCGTAGAGGCAGAGCCCCCCGGCGCCGCCGCACTTTTGCGAAGTCGGTGGTCACGTCCGCCGCACGCCAGACGGCGTGTGCAGTTGCGCACCGGCGGCACCGCACCGATCCCACAGCTTTAGTTTACGCGGACCTCTGTTCTGTTTAGACCTCTGCCTCTGCGTTCGCTGGCGAGCTTGGCATGGAAACCATGGCACGCGCGCACCTCGGAATGGGCACACATTGCTGCGGCGACCACGGAGTGACCATGCTCACCACGGACCTCTGTTCTAGGTTGAATGTGAAACTATTTGCTTTTGAGAAATATTGCATCTCCAATAGTTATATGCTGTGCTTCGAACTTAAATAAAAGGGTGTGTGTTGCAAAAATTTATAGGCTGTAAAGGTAGATTATTTTGTAGAGTAACAATTCAAATATGGTTGACCTAAAAAAAAGATCAGAAATAATGGATTTGGGACCATGCCCAATCCACACTATTCAGTACTTTTGCCTGAATTTGACCTCCTAAAAATGTAGCTTGGAGCAAGGAGTAGATATTTAACATGTTCAGGCAAAAACATATCGTTTTCACTCAACTACTAAGAATATTTGCATTTATAATGTAATTCGTGCTACAGTTATTTTTAGTCATTATTTAGATTTAAATGAAAAAATACTGTAATAACCATGTGTCTATTTTGGGAAATTACCCACGAAATGGAAGGAAGTAAATCCTATGAATTAATTGAGGAAATATTTGTCTATAACTATCCTGGCTATGACCAAGTCTATGTAATAGCAAATATATACATTGTTATTGACTCTATATATATGTACAATGTCGAATAGAGAAAGTATAGCATTCCAAAATATCACAAATTCATCCAAGAGGGCAAAAAGCATTTGCTGCATGGGAAGCACTTTGGTGGACTCGCTCATCTTTTGCTTCTTCTACGTCTCGGATGCTTTGCTAATCACAGTCAATGTAAGTGCTAAAAACAATCGATATAATTAGTTCTTCAATTCCGTTCCTATGAATTTTCACAAGTAATACATGTTATCGTTCAATAGCTTGAGCCCCCACCAGCATGGTTTTTAGCGCTTATTATCACAACCAACCAGCCAAACACATGACAATCAGGACCTTTCAGTGCCATGCTCCGGGTAACTTAGCCAACTGGTCTCCAAAGAAGTTATTTTCATGCTCACCAACCTACACATAACAACTGATGATGCTGCCCCTCAACACACCAAAATGGCAATAGTCAAGAACAGAGCAATTTTTGATCTATAAGACAGATTTGAGCACTGCTATGAACAAGAAGACATATTAAGCATGGTTATGTCTGACAATTCTTAGCTTTTGGACAATCAGGACAGGATTCACCGGGTGATGACTACCCAACTTTACGAAGCAGCAATCTTGTATGTTACCTCAACACACCAAAAAATCGATAAGACCAAACTAATTAAGCACTGAGCACCAACTGTTATTAGGTTACTTCATCAAGATCTCTCATAACAGGAATGGCAAAAATAATATACTAACTATGGGTACTAAATCAGCGATACTAATTTCAGATACCTAGAAAGAGATATACATATATCTCGGACCATGACGCTTCAATTCCCCCACAGCCCACAGGCTCGCCCTCATCTGCATCCGCGCGCTAGCTCCGGCCTCTTCCTCCTCACGGAAGAAATAGTCAAATAGACCTCGCTGGCTGCAGTGGGAGCCAATACCTCGGTAGCTTGGCCTACCTTCCGGGAGGCGGCGGCCTCCCCTGCTCGCCTCCCTCTCTGCGAGCCGGCCAGCCGCCATTACATCTCTTAGAGCTCGCGCTGAACTCCATTTGCACAAGGAATTCGCAGGAAGGGAACGTGGATGGAGACGGCACTGACCACTGAGCTTTGAGCGGGAGGGCGAGAACTACTGTACTGAAGAAGCATAGGAGGTGAGCAAGCAGAGCAGGGCAGTGAGTCTGTGAGTGTAAAGAGTGGTGCATGCTTAGATATAGACAGAGCTGGACGCTCACATGGGAGCACAAGAAAGAGGAGAGTGGTTTAACAAAAAATAAATAGGAGAGTGGTTTATTTTACTAGGCCCATGCAGCATATGCATGGCATGTTTTTGGGGCAGGGAGAAAGGGATGGAAGAAGAGAATGGGCTTTCCGTTGACCGCCTTGTCGAGCTACCCCTTGTTTTACTTTTCTGACCATCTCTTCTGCTACACCACCATAGTTCCCACGAGAGGGCCAAGAAGAGAGAGAGCTGCATGCACGATGAGAATGATTGATCGATGAATGAGGAAACGAAATAATTGCAGCCAGAAAAGCCACAATGATTTCTAAAACCGGCCTGCCAAAGAATTGGACTTCTTAATTCGGGTCAAATGGAAATAAGAAAATCAAGGGCGATTTTACACTATACTAATTAGTGGGTACCTCTATCAGTGACTATTTAGGGTTACACGTTTTCAAAGTTCGGATGTTTCACTAAGAAAAGTTAATTTGGATGTGAAAAACAATGACATGCCCTAAGATAAAAGATAATGACACATTTGCACGAGCGTGGGGGGCGGAGCTGAAACTCAGTCACCCTGATGCACCACTTTAGTTTGGAATAAAAATTTCAAGCAACACTATGTACGCTTCTGTTTTGGTGTATCCCCTTCCCAATGGTAAACACATCAATGGCTGAAATCGCTCTGTACCTATGATGGTCATTGCTAAAAAATCAATTCATCATCAAATAATAATTAAGTTTGTATTTAGCCCTGTAGAAACTCGTGTGACCCGTACACATATAAATCCGTATTATGTACTCCCTCCGTACATAAAAGGATGTCTCAATTTTGTTTAAATTTGTATATATGTAGACATGATTTTGTGTGTAGATACATGAAACTTCTGACAAAGTTGCGACGTCTTTTTATGGATGGAGGGAGTATAAAATTAGCGGGGGTCATGTCCGTGTCACTTGCACCGGATTTTTGGTGGTGCTGACCGGCACGCGATGGCAGTGGTCATACACAAAGCAATCTTGCTTGCGTGCGTCATGGGATCCAGCATCGGCGTTGAGAAGTGGAGCAATGGCACGGCTGGGAAAGGTTTGGACATGAGCGGCGGCAGCGATACCTACCACTATGACGAGGGCTTGGGATCCGAGTCTGACGGCGAGTGTTGCCGCCGAAGAAGCGTCCACGCAGCCCCGATGACATGCATCCTCCTCCTCCAGAGTGTCAATTTCGTCGTTGCCACCACTACAGGTCCGTCTAACTATTGTTTTCAATACCCTAGACATGAACATACATGGCGGTACAACAAGGCACCAAGCGCCATGACTATCATCAGTGACTTACTTTATTTTTTCTTTAGTGTGGTGATGTTATCTTTTATGTGAAGAAAGAAAAAATAAAATAAGTCACCAATGATACGTGGTTAATTTTTTTTTTTTTTGATGGTGCTTGGTGCCTTGTTGCACCGCCATGTATGTTCATGGCTAGGGCACTGAAAACGATGGTTAGACGGACCTGTAGTGCTGGCAGCAAAGAAAGGAAGCTCTGAAGGAGGAGGATGTCTTCGGGGCAGCGTGGACGCTTCTTCGGTGGCAACAATCGCCATCAAACTCCGTGCTCGAGCCCTAGTTGCAGAGGTAGGTATCGCTGCCGCCACTCATGTCCAACTCTTTCCCAGCCACGCCATTGCTCCACTTCTCAATGCCGGTGCTGGATCCCATGACGCATGCAGGTAAGATTGCTTTGTGGATGACCACCACTGCTGTCGCGTGCTGGTCAATACCGCCGAGAACTGGTGCGAGCTCATCGCTAATTTCATACATATACGGATGCGTATGTGTACGGATTACAGGGGTTTCTACATGGCTAGATACAACTTAATAATATTTAATGAACAATTAATTATTTAACAATGACCATCAAACCCTTAATTACGAAGGGGGTACATAGTGATTTCAGCTGTTGATGCGTTTAACTTTGGTAAGAGTGTAGAACGAAGCAGAAGCCTAGAGACCGTTGCTTGAAAAAAATTATGCCAAACTAAAGTGGTGCATCCGGGTGAGTCGAGCTTCAGCTCCGCCCTGTTGCTAATGCGTAACCAACATGTACAATACTCCTTCATTTTGAAAGTATAGAGCATATGAGATTCATCCGTCCCTGTTGCTAAGTCAAACCTCATAAACGTTGACCAAGTTTACATTATTTTATATGGTATACATTTTAGTGTCATAGAAATAAATATTTCTCAATAAACTTGGTTAAAATTTACACGATTTAAATTAAAAAAATCTCATATGCACTCTATTATGTCAAGAACAGAGTAGTAATTAACAAATGAAACTAATTAACCTGGTTCTGGGGTTGACGGAGACGTGTCCCCATCTCAATCATGGGGCGGAAAGTTTGCAGCAAGCGGTCAAAATTGACAGATACTCCTACCACTCTTTTTAGGAAGCCGCTGCCATTGTAGTGCTCTCGCCTACGTCAATCTGTTTGCCGGTGGAGGATCCATCGACGATCGCTTTAGGATGCATACGCGATGCATGAGCAGGACGGTGACAGGAGGTGGGAAAAACTCCATGCATGCATGAGCAGGACCGTGCATGCATGCAGATGCAGTTTGGCGTTGGATTGTTGCATTATGTTTATTCTCATATTCGCTGTGAAAAAATGTTTATTCTCATATTCTTCTCGTACATTCACACTGTGGTGTCGTCTGAAAGCATTTCTTTTTTTGTTCCTTCTTGAGAAAATCATGTGTGGGCAGGGTATATTCAGGGACGGAGCCAGAAAGTAAGGTTAGGGGGGCAATTAGTGTGTGTCATTTGTATGGGGGTGGCACAGCTAGCTAACATAGGCTAAACAAGTGAGTGAAATGCTAATATTTCCAAAGGTCCATGCACACGGTCCATGCTAATACTACCCCTACTCCTAAGATCCATGCACACGGTGGCAAAGTTCAAGGTGCCGTTTGGAATAAAGGAAAATCATAGGAACTTTCTATATGAAAAATTCATGTGGTGTTGTTTGGACCAAAGGAATAGAAATCTAAATTTCCTACGAAATTCCTACGAAATAAGCAATTTCATAAGAATTTTGGAGGAAAACTTACATGAATTCTCACCTCATATTTTTCATCCCTTGTGTCTGCAATTACTGTGTTTTTCCTCTGTGACATCTAAATGACGCTTTTGCAAATTTCATGTGACTTTGGTTCCTGTAGGAATTCCCGATACTTGACATGGAAATTCCGGCATTTTCCTATTCCTACATTTTGAGTTCCTGTGTTCCAAAGGCGTCCGGCTGATATGTTGCTGCTAGTTTTCTTTCCTCTAAAGAATAGTCGTTATTGTTAAGTGAGTGCCTTTAAAACAGAGTGGAACTCGGCTAATAAGCTAATAAGTCAACGTATTAGAAACAAGGAATCGGGCTCGGAAAGGGCATGATCATGATATGGTCAGTTCTTCTGACAATGGGACAGAGGAATCATAGTACATAGGGCATACAGGTAGAAAGAGGTGATGACTCGACAGGTTGTGGCATGCATATACTGCATAGATTCATGATGCTCAAAATATATGCACCGAAAGTAATTGGTCATACTTGTCTGGCACGCCCAGTTACCTCAATTCCACAACCCCAACTGACACCTAGGGAAGTTTCAAAAAAAAAAAACTGTCGCCTGGGGATGCGAAAACGGGACCTGTTTGTCCCACTTTTCCCCCATTTTGTACTAGTATTGTACAAAATTTTGGTTCGCATTCTTAATGTCGCCATCGTTTTTCCTGTGCTGCCAGAATCAAATTCAAATAAAATTGTTATTGCGTCCTCAATTGCTGAATTCTGATCAGGAGATCTCGTGCATGCTCAATTGCATGGTCAGGCCACGCTCATGCATGCTTCAGTCACGTAACATGGACACATGGTACGCATGCACACCTGTAGGCCCTGTATGATGCACGCTAGCTTTTGCTAAGCAAGAACTTAGCCTTTTGCTCCATGCATTCTCTTCCAAGCAAAGCGATCAAGAAAGCGCGATACGTAGCCCGGTTGGGCGAGCTCGCGCGTGCGTGCGTGGAGCGTAGTGGGAGCAGCGGAATAGCGTAGCCGATCGGAACCGACGGCGCACCCAGGCAGGCCGGACAGAAAGGCAAAAGGAGGCGCCGTGGCACGCCGCTCCGGGGTCTCCGGTGCGCGCGCGAGCGAGGGAAAGCGGGGATCGTGGGAGTTTAATATGGGCAATCATTGGGCACTCAACTCCTTCCCGTCCGGCCGGCCGGCGTCCACCACGTAGATCGACCCCGCCCCGACATACGCTTTTGCCTGCCCGCCGCGCGACACGGGAGCGGCGGGCGCATGTTCGAGGGCGCACGCGCGGGCGCGGGCGCGGCGGTGGTGGGCGCCGGAGCGGCTTTCGTGGGCGCCTTTGCGTGCGGGTGCGTGTTGCGCCATCAACCGTAGAGCTAGCCGCCCGCGCGCCGTTGCCGCTCTTTCGGTCACTGGTCAGTGGTCACGTTCGCCGCACGACGCCACCTCCCGCCGCGCGCGCCGGACGAGTTTGGCGTGGAAACCAGCGTCGGCACGCGCGCGTCCACGACGGTGCCCACCCTCCTCGGCATGGGGACGAGCTACGGCGGTGACCACCGACCGGCGCCAGCTGCCAGCGCGAGCCTCACGGACCATTTCTCGGCCCGAATTTTCGCGATGCATCCGTGGTTTGGTGGGCCGAGGCCGGGCCGGTTAACAATTTAGCAGGAAACCTGGAGGCTGCAGCTGATTGATGATTCGTTTTGATTAGTACCACACTGCTTAGCTGCTAAGGATGGTTTGCTGGGAAGAGCTATAAGTAGGAGTGCATCTGCTCTGTTCAAAACCACGGAGCTGCGTGGTGAGCACAAAGCGAACTATTCTTTCGCCTTTTACTAAAGACTAGTTGGCATGTATATGCAACGCACGTCTTCAGAGCGGGCACGGATGAAGCTGAATGGTATTTTTTTTGGAATGGAAAACGATAGAAACCAGGAAACCAATACAGAAATAAATATTGTCAGAAATAGATGTAAACCGAATATGTTGCGGACACTGGACAAAACGATCCTTAAATAATGCAGGAAATTCAAACAAACCAGCAGACTTGTCAAATTTTCAGGATGAATATAATGAATATAATATTAGAAGATGTCATGATTATATAATATAGTATGCATAAACATTAAAAATACCTCTATCGCCCCTAACCCTACCGCATCGGCCTAAACATGGTCGCTTCAAATACTTTATTTTTTTCATATTTTGTGTTGTTGCTAAATATTCCCACTAAAATTATTGGGCATGTTGAATTCGGAAAGCACCGCGTAGTAAAAATGGAAAGTTTCGTACTACACAAAACTGAATTTCATCTTCCGTGGTTGTTCCACCGGAATACGCCGTTTTCGCTTTTGTTTCGCAAAATTCCATTTTTGCGTTCATATTTCCATTCCTTAACAGAAAAAAAATATTACGTTTTCATCCATATTCCGGACGCTCCCGATCAAAATTGTTCTACACCATTTATGCATGCACGGCCAACAATCTTTGGAAGCGTGCCGTACGTGAACACCAGCGTACTCTTTGCGGGGAATTTTACTTTTTCAGGTAAAGCCATCATGGCATGCTTTATTGATTATGAATCGCAGATACATCGTTGGCTAACAAATGCATAAGAAAATCGGGACTTTCGGTTCAGTTTACTCCGCTCTAGTGGCTAGAACATGCCCTGTCACATTAGCTTCCGGAGGACAGTTACTAAACAAAACTTCCACAAAATTACGGCTCAAAAAATTGCACTCCTCATATATATGGCCGTCGCTGGTCCAAGCGTGCCACCTTTTACTTTGGTACTCGCCGTTTTGCCCTCATTTACATTGTGCTTTCTTTTTTGCCACGGACTACTTTGCCACTTGATGATTTGCCCCCTGAAAGCCCGGGCCCATGTACAATGACTTATTACACCTCCATCCGTTTGACCTGGATCGAGCTCTCCCGTTCTTCCCGCCTGAGCGTCTGTCTCGTAGGACACCCGATCTGAGCTGCGAGCAGAGGAGTAGTTTAAAATCAGCAGCAAACCTTCACGGCAGGCGGGATGGAGTGGCGGCGGGATTCCACAGCATCCCGTACAAAACCGAATCTAAAGAGGTAAATGGGGGTACCCCAAGGAGGCTTCACAGAGCTCAGCGACTCTCGGCCGTTGGATCGAGTTGTCACGGCGTGATCTAGACCGTCGATTTGCTGCGTTACATTTTTTACTGCCTTCATCTTCCGCTGACGCTGGGTCCAGACAAATCCGGTCCCGCTACACAGAGAAAGAACGCGTCTTTTCCTCGGTGATCCTCCGGAGCGTGCGGTGCCCGCGCCGCACGTAGGGCCCGTCGCCGAGACGCGCGTCCTCCTCGCTGTCCTCCTCGCTGTCGAAGTTGAGGAAGAGTCTCGCTGTCCTCCTCGCTGTTGGTTTCTCCATGGTCGTCGGGTACGAGCTCTACAGTCATCGCTGCCCTACTCTTCGCTTCGCTCGGGAAGAGCAGCTCGCACGGATCACTTTTCTGCTTCGCCTCTCCCTCGCCTCCTCGGTTCCGCTTGCTCCCACCTACTGTTTGGCCGACGGAGCTTCAGATCCACCTTCAGATCCGCCGCCGTCTGGTGATCTCTGGTCGAATCTGGCGCTATGCAAGCCTCTTGCGGTGATTTCGGTTGAGGTGAGACCCTGCTTGACTCGTGGGGCTTCCATCTCATTGTCTTTTTTCGTTTCTTTCGCCCGCGTTGTCCGGTTCGTTTGCTTCTTATTCTTCCTCTTTGTTTTCTTCTTCGTTCTAGGTTTGGCTTCTACTTTTGTTTGTTCTTTGGCCTTTGTTCGTATCTGTGATTTGGCCTTCTTCTTCTTTTTCCAGATTCTTTGCCTGCTCACTTTCGATTGTTTCCTGTGATTTGATTTTCTTCACGTTTGTTTCCGTCCTGGATTTGGATTTGTATGATCTTCTTGCTTTTGTAGGTTCTTTTGCTGTTCGATTTTGGAGCTCTTTTGCCTTTTATCTTTTCTGAGCTGGAAGCATTTTCTTTTCTTTCTCGGCTTTGTTTCTTTGTTCTTCGTTCTCTTATTCACCTTTCCGTTTTGTTCGTTCTTGATTTTATGGTGTTATGTTTGCTCTTGGGCTTTCCTGATTTGGTGTGCTCTTTGGTGTCTTCATTTATTTAATTTTGCTTTCTTTTATTTCTTTGTTCTGGTCTTATTTTATTTTCTTTCCGTGGCTATTTTTTATTTCGTTTTCCTTTAGGATCGTGTGGTCAAGTTTGGATCTTTCTCTCCTCGCTTCTGTTGGCTTTCTTTCTGGTTTATTTTAATTCTTTCGTGCCTCTTTGATTTGGTTTTCCTTTAGGTTCGTATGGTTAAGTTTCGATTTTACTGTTTTCACCTAACATGTTTGAGGTGTTCTCTGTTTATTTACAGGTCCTCGCACGGTAGGTGATTTCTGTCTGAAGATTACTGTCTGAAGATTGCTGCCGCCGCTTCATCTGTGATTTCTTTTCTTGCCGGTAAGTTCAAGATTTGTGGGCACCTAGATGTTTTTCTTAAAATTGTGTGATTGTATGTTATTAATAACAGGAGGAGAGCATTAAAATTCAAAACGCAAGTGAATACTGTTCTTAGTGAAAAAGAGCTACCCTAATTATCTATATTTCATAGGTGATAATCACCAGAAGTAAGTAGATCTTCTAGCATATACTTCAACAAATTTTATTAAACACCCAATGTGCTATTAGATGTGGAGTTGATCTATGTGTGTTTTACCTACTGATAGAAATTAGCTCTTCTGCCTTTATGCTTGATTAATTCGTATTTTAGTATGTGGGGCTGGGCTATCTGCGCTTTAGGTGCTATTAGGTGTGGGGTTGATTATGTGTGTTTTACTTGCCGATAGAAATTAGTTCTCTTGCCTTTATGCTTCAGTAGTTGGTATTTTAGTCGGTTGGTGGTTAGTTACTCAGGCAGGTACGTTGGTTCTTAGATTATGATTGTTTTTTGGAACACCAATAGTTAATTAGGCTGATTACCTCTTGTGGTGCTAAGCCCATGTTACCGTTTAACTGTTTGTTTTACTTTTGCCAGTTTGGGATTATGTGGACATTGGTATCTTCTTGATGCTTACTGTGAAAATAAATTAGCTCTGTCCATTACAATTCATGATTCTCATTACAAATGATTTTATTTGCTAGATGTACATGCCCTCTGTCCAGTCCTACTTCATGTTGTATGCTTTAAAAAATCTGGAGACACATTCAGTATAAATAAATGTAATATTTCCTTATGGACTTGGTTGAAAGAGCAATCCATTTATTTTGTCTCCATAAGCCAAGGCAGATTAATGGCCTTGGTTATCTGGTCGAATTCACCCCTCTTGGTGAATGAACTGCATCTTTTCTTTCTGATATTATTGAAATAGTTTCTAAATGTAAAATCTGAAATTTAATAAGAAAAAGCTTTTTGCGATCAAATGATTAATGAGCATATAGTTTCCATATGAATAAAGCTATAGTTTGACAGTTTCTATTTTACTGGTGCTTATAAGATAAGTAGTAGCATGTATTCCTTTTGTCCTTGCAGGTAGTGAGGTTGGCTTTACATACTCTGTGTCATTTAGAAATGTTTAGTTGATTATTCTCATGGTTATTAGTGTTTTCTACATGCTTTCTCTATCTTTGGGAGTCGTATTAGCGGCTTCTGTTTTTTTGTGAGCATCTGTTTGTATCTTTTAATGTGGATCACAAAATCACCTTTTCTTTTCTATCTTCCAGGTGTTTTGGTCGATTGGTATCATCGGTCTTTCTGCCAGGTATATAGCTGTCATCACTTTCTATTTCCGCATTGTTGTTCTCTTCTTACGTATTCACTTTCATTTTACGTATGCCTTGATCGTATCTATGCACTGTTGTTAATATGTGAGAATCTGACGGTATTCTTTTCATTTTTGGGGTGTGTTTTCCTGTTTATTTTGCGTACGTTATCTACCACAGGATGTTTGCTGTGTCCTCTTCTTCTGTTGCTTTGCTGGAGATCGTTGCATCCCAATGTTGTTTGCCATTCCATTCGTACCTACGTGAGGTAGGTGGCGATGGCTCCGTCCTTGGAGGTGTGGAGCTCGAAGTCCATGTTTTAGAAGGAGCTAAGCCCGCTCGGCTCTTTTTTTGGGCCTGCGCGTCTGTTGGTTCCCGTTGTCCTTACGAAGATTCTGCATTCCAGGCCGTCCGATTTTTACAGGCTCTGTATGGGTTTGTAGTCCATGACCTTAATTATGAGGGGATGCTAGCTTATAGGGAGATCGCTCGGTCTGCTGTATTTCTCGCAAGCTCGCTAGCCCGTTATGTTAGTGCCGTGGGTTGCGTTTCTGTTAATGGTAGTGTGGATGAGACAAGTGTGGTCCACTGGCAAATGTTATGTAATCAGTTGCTCTCATCTGTGTGTAACATTTGAATTATTTTCTTGGAGACCATGGTTTCTTCAATTCACAGTTGTAAAAGAGATTTTTATTATTTCTGATGTTCTTTCTAATAATAAATAGAAGTTCTATGTTCCTTTTGTTCTTCTGGACATTATCTGAAGTTGTTTGCTTACCATTTTGTTAGTTCTTTTGTTTCCATCTGTTGTTTTTTATTTCAACGACATGCCTTAAGGTGGCTGACTGTGTAAGAGATGTGAAAGCCAAGTGAGACATCATGGCTTTTTCAGTTCAACTATATCTGAGTTAAAGTAACTGTGGTCTGATGAGTAGTGCTTGTCCTGTGGACACTTTGCCTCTCTTCTTTCCTCTGGATATTCTTTAGTTCATTTGTTTAGAGTTTTACTTTCTGTGTTACTGGTCTTTGTGGAGAACGTTTGTTCCACGTTTGATGTTTATTGTTACAAGGACACGCCTTACAATCCCTCATTGTGGGAAAAGCACGAGAAATTATGGCCATGTGTATTGTAATCGATGAGATGAACCTTAAAACCCCGGTGAGGCTGCTTCAAGCTTAGGGCATTTTGACTCTCCAGTCAAAGAGTCAAAGTAGGCATCTTGATCATTGTTGCTGGATTTTGTTGTGTTCTAGCCTCTGTTTCTCTGCTGGATTTTGGACTATTTCTTCTTTGGGAGTCATTGCTTGATCCAGGGTGTCTTTGTTATTTCCTGCTATTTATCCTTGGCTCCTTCTGATGTCTATGTCAGAATGCTGTGTGGTTTGGTTTGTTTCTGTTAACGCTGCTCCTTATGGCGCCTCGACGCCGTGTAACTAAGCGAGTGATCTGTGGCGCCCCGACCCGACTACTATACAGTGATACTGTGTCCCCGGTTATCCGTTACCACCAGACACACTATCAAAGCATAATAGAGAGATCAAGACTTGTGGAACAACTGGCACATCACAGACTCTACGACACAAAATCATATAGTGCAACTCTTATAATAGAGAAAGATAGCAAAAGTTACAAACAGGGGTCACCGACCCAACATTTCATCAAGCGGAAGCGAAGGGCGTTGTTCTAAACAACAAGAACCAAAATAGGGCCTAAGAGGCCTACAAATAAACATCACAGCGCCAGCTATTCCGAGATGTCCCAAGCTGCTACCTGGGAACCCCAGACTACTCGTCAACGTCCACAAAGAACCCACCTTCGAGGTCGGTGAAGTCCTCTCCTGAAAACAAGCAAACGACGTTGAGTTCGACGAACTCGCAAGATTAAGAGCTAATATATGCTCGATGATTTGCTTTCAAGGTTTTATGGCTGTTTTGCATAAAGCTGATTTTATTTTAAAAAGACATAACTCCATGGCATCGACTAATCAGATTATTTTGAAAAGGGGTAAGAAGTAACTCTTTTCTTTGAGATCACCTTTCTCAACATCACCATCATCATTGTACCTGTTCATCAAAGGCACCTCCCCGAATCACCCTCGAGGAAGCTCACCTTGCATTTGTGAGTGGTACCTCTAGTACTCAGTTTTTAATCATTCCGTTAAAGTTATTCTATGATCATCGTCCATTCCCAAGTCGTCCATAACCGCGGACACGGCTTTTCGAAAAGATTTATCCCTGCAGGGGTGTACAATGTGAAAGTCGCCAGGTTCCCGAGGGACCTCCCAGCTCCTTATCCATGCGTACCGCCAGACTCATTGCCTACGCTTAGCTCTCTTCCGGGGAAAGCCGGCTGAGTGTGAAACGGCTACAACCTTTACCTTGTTAAGGACTAACCCAGGATCATCAGTGAGGACGAGACAGGTTCAGTGCTCCCAGCACCCTGTCCCGTGGCCACTCATTTTCCTAACCACCACTGTCCTCATCTCAGTCTTGGCCTCCGTCTTCACGCACACGCAAATGGAAGCCCGAACTAGAGGACCCTGGCTAGTCCCGCTCAAGTTAGTCGGTCGACGAGGGCTCCATATACCCCACACATGGTTGCACGCTCAACTTGGTTCAAGAGGTACAGAACTCGCACCTAGGCGGTGAGAACGAGACAACCCACCACATCCCATGTGGCCTCTCATCCCCACCTTCTTAGCATTTTATTATCCATCACCACAATTTCTCTACCATCAACATCGCTGTCACAAGTCAACACCTGTTTCCAGCATGTACCACCATAGTACCACTAGGCATTTAACTAAGCATGGCTAAGCATCAACATTGCATAGTTAAGTATTTCAGGCCAACAATACAAACCTATGGATAATAGGAGGGGAAACAGGTAATTGGCATCGGAGTCTTAATGCAACTATAGGATACTCTAATCCAGGCAAAAGACATTTAGAACCGCATGCAATATTATAGTGGAGAAAATAATTGCGGAAAATAGGATAAGATATGCTCAGAGGGGGGGATTACGCTTGCCTTGTTGATACGGCGGGTAGTAATACGGATCCTCGGGTATTGTGGAGTAACCCCGGCTGCTGGATCTAGCGGAGCATAAACATGGAAACAACAATCAATCACCACACATGGTACAATGCAATGCACAATCACATGATGACATGACAAGTTTATGCAAAGATAGCATCATTTAGTTTATCCAGCAAAATTAAATGGAGAGCCAAATAATTAGTGCAATTATTTGGAAGCAACCCCCATATTTAACTTAATGACCACATTGTTCATACATTTATTACATTACTAAGAAGTGGATCAAATATGCATGAACATGGCATGATTAAATAGGTATTGCTCTTCTGATCATTTCGGTACCTCATTTGCAATTTTCCGAGTACCGATGAAATAATTCGTGAATTAAAGGATTAAATGAAATTAATTCTTTTATTCAATTTATGAATAACATCCATAAATATTGGTGATCATGAGTTTATGTTAACATGATTTGATAGCATTTGGAACACTGATCATTTTGGTATAAAGAACGCCCTTTTAGGAGATCCCGATAAAAAGTTATTAAACTTATAATGTCCTCCTTTTAAATATTTGCTTTAATTATTTTAGTTCAACACAACTAACAATCTTTACTCGAGTTCGAGGGAAGGAGGTGGGACAAGAAGGAATCATCGAGGATCGATGTCCCTACGTTGCCAGAGAGGGGCTGGGAAATAATCGCTACCGAGGGAGAAAAGGAAAAGAAAAACACAGGGAAGAAAAACTGTCTGGCCGGTTTGTGGCCCGGCTGGGCCGGTTTCTAAGCCGGCCTGGCAACAGAGGGCTCCGGCCTCTCGGCCGGTTTGGGCCGGCCCAGCAGCCGGTCACGGGCCCGAGAGCGACGGCCCCCAGCCCGGCTAAGCCGGTCTCTCGACCGGGCAACCGAGCGAGGCGACGAACTGCGAGGGAGACCACGGTGGTCTCGATGCGACGGCGACACCGCGGCGAGCGAGCGCGAGAGGGGAGAAGGGAGGTGCGCAACGGCACGGGAATCTCACCCTCGTCGCGTGTATGCACTGGGCGTGGCCGGAGGAAGGTCGTTGACGACGAATTAGTCCGCGGCGGCGCTCGGGCGGCCGCGAGGGAAACGAGGACGGCGCGGTCGAGTGCGGCCCTCCCAGCGCGATTCCTTGGGCGAGCAGGAAGACGGCGGAGAGGCGGAGCTCCTGGTGTTCGTAGCTTTGCTCGGGGACGCTGCACTCGCCGGCGGCGAGCTCGATGGCCACGGCGGCTGTGGTTGGAGAAAACGGGGCGGCGACGACGATTCACCGCCTCTCCGAACAATTCCTCGCTCGGGGAGGAAGCAGGAGGCGCGGCGGAGCTGCGGGTAACCTTCGATGTGCTCAGGAAGCTCTCTCTCGCCGGCGATGTGTGCGGCAACGGCGGCGCGGTTCCGTCTCCGTGGAGGAGAGAGGAGAGAGGAACGGGGAGGAGAAAAATCGGGGAAAGGGCGAGTGAGGGAGCAGGTGGGCTCGTGCGTGTGCTCCCCTTGCAGGTGAGAGAGCGAGGAGGGGCCCGGCGCAGCTCGGGCGGCATGGTGCGGCGCGGGCACGGCTCTGCGCGAGCTCGAACAACCCGTGCGGTCGCTACAGAGGAGGGAAGAAGCAGTTTTTGCAAAAAGGTCCCTGGGAGTTTCGAGTTCACCACGGACAGGTCCCTGGTGCTATTACAAATAGGCCCTTTTCTGTTTTAGAATTTGAACCAGCACATGTTTTGAATTAATTAGGGCATTTAAACGTATCCAAAAATTATGGAATAATTTGGGTAGCCTCCCCTTGTCATTTTGTTGCTCCACAAAAACTGGTTTGTCCGAATAAAAAGTTTTGCAACATTTTTGTTCATAGGGTTCGAAAAAGGTCATTTTTAATAATTCCCAAAATATTTTTATTTGGAGTATTTGAGCATTTCCAAAAATAATGAAATTGTCCATGGAGGCTCATAATATATTAATGAAGCTCCCCATAATTTTAATTTGAATTTTTGGAAAGTATAACTTGGGCTCAAAATAGGATTTGAATTGAAGCAATTTTGGAGTCTCAAATTCATTTCTCATTTGGCAATACTTAGATTTTGAGAATTGGTTATAACATGTAAACTTGGAACTTCCTAAACAATTTGGAAGTTCAAATTAATTTGGTTTCACCAAGTTAAGCAATTTCATTGAGGTTGAAGATTTTTGGGTCTTGGATTTGTTCCCTTTTTATTTCTTTCCAAACTTAATTTATCTTAAGTTAGCAATTTAATGAATGCCATGATGCAATGCAACACAAGAAGTGGAAAATTTACTCGGGTTTTAGGTTTTCGAACTTTGGGCTGTTACAACTCTACCCTCCTTACAGGAATCTCGTCCCGAGATTCTAAGCGTAGGAAAGAGGGAAAGGTTACGACGGTACCACACGATCTTCCCGCTCCGGGTGGCTTCCTTCTTGAAGAGGTTGATCGAAGGCATCATGAAGATCTTCATCGGCTTCCCTTCAAGGTCACTACCAAAGTACACCATAGGAAAGAAAGGAAACATCACCGGAAGGATGGATCTTGGTGAATATATAACGATCAGGTACCTCCTAGTAGAAACCTAGAATGAGACTTCAAGCATCCCTTGGATTGACAATTAGGAGACACGAGCGTTTGACGGGAGATTGATAAGAAGTTTCCGGTTGGTAGACAACTGTTTCTCAACGATTCGGAATATGAACTTTGCACAAGTCCTAGAATTTCTGAGGGAGAGTGTCGAAACAAGATTCCAACAGATGAAGGGATAACTTGTACTAGTCGGCTTGAGTAGAACTTTCCTCACGGAGGAGCATTTCAGATCACTGGAGAAAGGTCGGAAAGCTAGATCGAGAGAACTTCAGAAACTCCGCAAACGTTAGTATTGGGAACACTTCTTGATTTTCCAGACATCGGGACAAACTTCTTGAGGATCACCAACTATCGTTTCTGATTGAGAGTCAAACCTGGGGAGTGTAGAGATACTTCAGACTCAGCACCGGTAGGAATAGGAAGCTTTGCAATGCATACCAACGGGTTACAATTGCTAGGACCCAAGAGTTGGACTACAAGGTCAAGCTCCAACGGAGGAATGAAATTGCGGAACTCGCGGATTAGCAACTTGTCAGGAGACAGCTGCCCTACATGAATTACTTGCCATGAGACACCGTTGAGCCCTCCTTGGGAAACATTAAGGAAGACAAAAGAAATTCTCAGACTTCTTCTTTTTCTGGAACGATTCAAGCAGTGGCTTGGATGCATAGAGGAAAGTCTGAAGGAATGGAGGCAACGATATACCATTCCGAGAACATTCTGCACCTGCAGGATTGAGTTGAGATGATTCTGAGGGAACCACACAATTTACTCAGATCCATGGCGACATCTTTCAGCAATTGCACGTGAACCAGGAAAAGTCACTTCTAACTTCCAGAACATTGCCTTGTGACGACACAAGGTTAGTTCTAACAAGTTTCCCATCAAACATGGAGGAAGAAAAAATGTAGTGGAAGGGCTCAACAACCAACTTATCTAGATACTCCAAGACGGTCGACATCACAAGGTACGTGTTCTGAAGTTATCACATGAACGGGCATAAGTATTGGTCGGACTAACACAATCACGTAGGTTGGGCTGAGTTTGATTTGACGATAGCCCAATTCAAATCAAAAGATTTGGAGGTTAGCATATCCACAAAGGAGATACCAACTTGCTTCGACACGTAACACTAGACATCCCATTGAGAATGAACTATATCAGATAGAGCTTTTGTCTTTTAACTCTCCAAGTTGTTTCAGCTCAACCGAATAATTCAGGGCATCCAGCACGATTTTCTTGGAGGAGGGAGTTGTTCAGAGAACCAGCTTACTCATAAGCTCAATTTTTCTTGGAGAAAAGAGTTGTCCGTGATGTTGAGCTTGGACAGGCGACAACCTGGCGATACTTCTGGAAGGAACAACAGGATATCACGATCTATCTACAGGATATCACGACATGGCGGTGGATCTTGAGTTCGAGAGAGGATCATGCTGTTCAGGGCACAAGGAGATGGTTTTGGGAGCTTCGGCATGAACCTAGCTCTTTGACCGAGGGAAGGCACCGGAGAAAACGGACTTGGCAACACAGTCAAACTCAGCTTATTGATCGGATAACCAATCATGCTAAGGAGGACAAGGAATGTTCTTGGAACTCAGCACAGTAAGAACTGCGGAGAACATCTGATAGCCACATCATTGCCCACGTCTTATCATTCTGGAGTCACAAGTCACTCGGGGAACGAAGAGTAACAAGTGTGAGAGCATCACTTCATCAAGAGGATCAGGATACATCGCACAATACTTTGATATAAAAGAGTGTGACACTCTAGGGTGGAACAGAACAAAAATTAGACAAAGCCCGTATTCGGTAGATTTCATTACTTTGACTTGAGCCGAGGAGTGGACAGGATACGGGAGCTCATTCCTTCTAACAAGACGAAGGGGAAAGAATTTTGCCGGATCAAGAGAGTGACTAGCATCGGAACACTCCAATGCACTGGGAGAACGTTACTGCCAAAAGACAGACAAAGGTCGGAAAGCGGATCAGAGTAAGAAACTTGCTCAGGAGAAATCCTAAGATGTTGAAGATGCACCGGTTATTACTCAATTGTGATAACCATGCCCGAAACGGAGAGATGTAGCGGAATCACGAACAGAGTTGGGAGACGTGCTAGAAGAATCCTGGCTGTAACCCCGATGGTTCCAAGACAGAACCTAAAAAACAAGGCTGAGGGAGAGAGGAAGTTACATAGCCAGCTGAGGGTGGTAGATTAATGTTCGACCATTTACCACACAGACCACGGAAAAGACTTGGGTTGAAGATCAGCATCATGCGCCAAGAATCCTAAATGGCATATGGATCACATGGGTAACAACCCACACAATTCAACATACCGGACTCACAGCACAATCCGGGACCTTCTGTTCAAGTCCTTGGGATAGCACCCGGAGAAAGGAACAAAGACTAGCCTCGGCACGGATAACAAGATTCGCAAACTTCTCAGGTGATAACGGATTGTAGCGCGGCGGGAGCAAGTGGGCACCTAACACTAGAGGTAACAGGTGAGAAGTCCAACCCCGAAATCCTAATCATTTGAAGTAACAGGTGAGAAGAAAAACAGTTAATCCAAATCGAGGTAAGATTGCTCCGAGATTAGAATGTAACCAGGTAAGGAGTAAAAAGAATCCTAAGATGGTTTTCACAACTCATTTTTAGGTTAAAAATATTTTCACAAACACTAGACTCAACATCGACCAGTAGAAGGGTTTCCTACAGGCAGTACTGCTCTGATACCAACTTGTGGCGCCCCGACCCGACTACTATACAGTGATACTGTGTCCCCGGTTATCCGTTACCACCAGACACACTATCAAAGCATAATAGAGAGATCAAGACTTGTGGAACAACTGGCACATCACAGACTCTACGACACAAAATCATATAGTGCAACTCTTATAATAGAGAAAGATAGCAAAAGTTACAAACAGGGGTCACCGACCCAACATTTCATCAAGCGGAAGCGAAGGGCGTTGTTCTAAACAACAAGAACCAAAATAGGGCCTAAGAGGCCTACAAATAAACATCACAGCGCCAGCTATTCCGAGATGTCCCAAGCTGCCACCTGGGAACCCCAGACTACTCGTCAACGTCCACAAAGAACCCACCTTCGAGGTCGGTGAAGTCCTCTCCTGAAAACAAGCAAACGACGTTGAGTTCGACGAACTCGCAAGATTAAGAGCTAATATATGCTCGATGATTTGCTTTCAAGGTTTTATGGCTGTTTTGCATAAAGCTGATTTTATTTTAAAAAGACATAACTCCATGGCATCGACTAATCAGATTATTTTGAAAAGGGGTAAGAAGTAACTCTTTTCTTTGAGATCACCTTTCTCAACATCACCATCATCATTGTACCTGTTCATCAAAGGCACCTCCCCGAATCACCCTCGAGGAAGCTCACCTTGCATTTGTGAGTGGTACCTCTAGTACTCAGTTTTTAATCATTCCGTTAAAGTTATTCTATGATCATCGTCCATTCCCAAGTCGTCCATAACCGCGGACACGGCTTTTCGAAAAGATTTATCCCTGCAGGGGTGTACAATGTGAAAGTCGCCAGGTTCCCGAGGGACCTCCCAGCTCCTTATCCATGCGTACCGCCAGACTCATTGCCTACGCTTAGCTCTCTTCCGGGGAAAGCCGGCTGAGTGTGAAACGGCTACAACCTTTACCTTGTTAAGGACTAACCAGGATCATCAGTGAGGACGAGACAGGTTCAGTGCTCCCAGCACCCTGTCCCGTGGCCACTCATTTTCCTAACCACCACTGTCCTCATCTCAGTCTTGGCCTCCGTCTTCACGCACACGCAAATGGAAGCCCGAACTAGAGGACCCTGGCTAGTCCCGCTCAAGTTAGTCGGTCGACGAGGGCTCCATATACCCCACACATGGTTGCACGCTCAACTTGGTTCAAGAGGTACAGAACTCGCACCTAGGCGGTGAGAACGAGACAACCCACCACATCCCATGTGGCCTCTCATCCCCACCTTCTTAGCATTTTATTATCCATCACCACAATTTCTCTACCATCAACATCGCTGTCACAAGTCAACACCTGTTTCCAGCATGTACCACCATAGTACCACTAGGCATTTAACTAAGCATGGCTAAGCATCAACATTGCATAGTTAAGTATTTCAGGCCAACAATACAAACCTATGGATAATAGGAGGGGAAACAGGTAATTGGCATCGGAGTCTTAATGCAACTATAGGATACTCTAATCCAGGCAAAAGACATTTAGAACCGCATGCAATATTATAGTGGAGAAAATAATTGCGGAAAATAGGATAAGATATGCTCAGAGGGGGGGATTACGCTTGCCTTGTTGATACGGCGGGTAGTAATACGGATCCTCGGGGTATTGTGGAGTAACCCCGGCTGCTGGATCTAGCGGAGCATAAACATGGAAACAACAATCAATCACCACACATGGTACAATGCAATGCACAATCACATGATGACATGACAAGTTTATGCAAAGATAGCATCATTTAGTTTATCCAGCAAAATTAAATGGAGAGCCAAATAATTAGTGCAATTATTTGGAAGCAACCCCCATATTTAACTTAATGACCACATTGTTCATACATTTATTACATTACTAAGAAGTGGCTCAAATATGCATGAACATGGCATGATTAAATAGGTATTGCTCTTCTGATCATTTCGGTACCTCATTTGCAATTTTCCGAGTACCGATGAAATAATCGTGAATTAAAGGATTAAATGAAATTAATTCTTTTATTCAATTTATGAATAACATCCATAAATATTGGTGATCATGAGTTTATGTTAACATGATTTGATAGCATTTGGAACACTGATCATTTTGGTATAAAGAACGCCCTTTTAGGAGATCCCGATAAAAAGTTATTAAACTTATAATGTCCTCCTTTTAAATATTTGCTTTAATTATTTTAGTTCAACACAACTAACAATCTTTACTCGAGTTCGAGGGAAGGAGGTGGGACAAGAAGGAATCATCGAGGATCGATGTCCCTACGTTGCCAGAGAGGGGCTGGGAAATAATCGCTACCGAGGGAGAAAAGGAAAAGAAAAACACAGGGAAGAAAAACTGTCTGGCCGGTTTGTGGCCCGGCTGGGCCGGTTTCTAAGCCGGCCTGGCAACAGAGGGCTCCGGCCTCTCGGCCGGTTTGGGCCGGCCCAGCAGCCGGTCACGGGCCCGAGAGCGACGGCCCCCAGCCCGGCTAAGCCGGTCTCTCGACCGGGCAACCGAGCGAGGCGACGAACTGCGAGGGAGACCACGGTGGTCTCGATGCGACGGCGACACCGCGGCGAGCGAGCGCGAGAGGGGAGAAGGGAGGTGCGCAACGGCACGGGAATCTCACCCTCGTCGCGTGTATGCACTGGGCGTGGCCGGAGGAAGGTCGTTGACGACGAATTAGTCCGCGGCGGCGCTCGGGCGGCCGCGAGGGAAACGAGGACGGCGCGGTCGAGTGCGGCCCTCCCAGCGCGATTCCTTGGGCGAGCAGGAAGACGGCGGAGAGGCGGAGCTCCTGGTGTTCGTAGCTTTGCTCGGGGACACTGCACTCGCCGGCGGCGAGCTCGATGGCCACGGCGGCTGTGGTTGGAGAAAACGGGGCGGCGACGACGATTCACCGCCTCTCCGAACAATTCCTCGCTCGGGGAGGAAGCAGGAGGTGCGGCGGAGCTGCGGGTAACCTTCGATGTGCTCAGGAAGCTCTCTCTCGCCGGCGATGTGTGCGGCAACGGCGGCGCGGTTCCGTCTCCGTGGAGGAGAGAGGAGAGAGGAACGGGGGAGGAGAAAAATCGGGGAAAGGGCGAGTGAGGGAGCAGGTGGGCTCGTGCGTGTGCTCCCCTTGCAGGTGAGAGAGCGAGGAGGGGCCCGGCGCAGCTCGGGCGGCATGGTGCGGCGCGGGCACGGCTCTGCGCGAGCTCGAACAACCCGTGCGGTCGCTACAGAGGAGGGAAGAAGCAGTTTTTGCAAAAAGGTCCCTGGAGTTTCGAGTTCACCACGGACAGGTCCCTGGTGCTATTACAAATAGGCCCTTTTCTGTTTTAGAATTTGAACCAGCACATGTTTTGAATTAATTAGGGCATTTAAACGTATCCAAAAATTATGGAATAATTTGGGTAGCCTCCCCTTGTCATTTTGTTGCTCCACAAAAACTGGTTTGTCCGAATAAAAAGTTTTGCAACATTTTTGTTCATAGGGTTCGAAAAAGGTCATTTTTAATAATTCCCAAAATATTTTTATTTGGAGTATTTGAGCATTTCCAAAAATAATGAAATTGTCCATGGAGGCTCATAATATATTAATGAAGCTCCCCATAATTTTAATTTGAATTTTTGGAAAGTATAACTTGGGCTCAAAATAGGATTTGAATTGAAGCAATTTTGGAGTCTCAAATTCATTTCTCATTTGGCAATACTTAGATTTTGAGAATTGGTTATAACATGTAAACTTGGAACTTCCTAAACAATTTGGAAGTTCAAATTAATTTGGTTTCACCAAGTTAAGCAATTTCATTGAGGTTGAAGATTTTTGGGTCTTGGATTTGTTCCCTTTTTATTTCTTTCCAAACTTAATTTATCTTAAGTTAGCAATTTAATGAATGCCATGATGCAATGCAACACAAGAAGTGGAAAATTTACTCGGGTTTTAGGTTTTCGAACTTTGGGCTGTTACATGATCCCTCATTGGGTTCCCCAACCTCCGCCTGGGTTGCCAGCTCACAAGAGAAAGAGTATGTTGTATTGCAGAAAGATTCTTTGCTATGTTTTAGCGTTTTATTTTCTATCTCACTTTCACATTGTTCGAAATCTAGGGGATGGTTGGCTTCCATTTCTAAGTGCTAATATCACTACGATCAATCGTGAAAGGCGAAGGCTTAGGCTTCATTTAAAACGGTCTAATTATGCAGGTGTGGATTCTGGAGTTCTGATTTCTCTTTTGTTTCTTGGTTTTGTTTCCTTTTACCTTTCTCTTATTTGCTTTGTTATACTCTCTCCGTAGAACATATTATCCAAGGACCATTGAGTGATGATTGGACTGGGTTTGAAGTTGCCTTTGCTGAATGCTTAAAAGGTAGTTTGTTTGGTCCATTTGTGGTTAGGTTTTCCTTTTTCCTATATTATTTGTTGCCTGTGCTGATGTAGGGTTTGTTTGTGTGTTTTGTGTGTTTAGTGTCTTATGCAGGACGTTCGTATTTTGGCCCCCCTGAGTTTCAGTGTCAGCTCTGTGGTTCAATCTTTTGGTATGCGGAGCGTGTCAAGGCTAAATCTTCTGTTCCGTTGCGGCGTGTTCTTTATACCCTTTGCTGTAAGGGTGGAAAAGTCTATATTCCACCCTTTAAAAGACCACCTCCTTTCCTTGCTAAGTTGCTTCGTTTTAATGGTGACCGTCGTGCTAAACGTTTTGTCTCCAAGATTCGACAGTATAATTGTTTGTTTGCTTTCACTTCCATGGGCGCCACCATTGATCGGTCAATCAACAACTCACGTGGTCCTAACATTTTCAAAATCTGTGGTCAGGTCACTCATAGGCTGGGTTCTCTTGTGCCAAAGAAAAAAACTTTACCTACATTTGACGGGGAAAGAGAAAGCCCCAAGTATATTGAACTTTATATACATGACACCAGTAATGAGGTTAACAACAGGATCAATGCTGTTAATCCAGATAATGATTCCAATGCAAATTTAGATGAGTCCATAGTTGCTGGTCTACTTGCCATGCTTAATGCCTGTAACCCTTTGGTACAGACATTGCGAATAGCTAGCGAACGAATAAAAGGCAATGAGAATGAACATGTCTCTATACGTTTGGTCGCTCCTTCTGATACTGATGGACCTCAATATAGCTTGCCAACATCTAATCAATTGGCAGCTTTGGTTGTTGGTGATTTTACTCTTGAGGCATCCACCCGTGATATTTTCATTGACAACAAAGTAGAAGGCTTGCAACAAATTCGTTCTTTACATCCTGCTTTTATGTCCTTGCAATATCCTTTGCTGTTCCCTTTTGCTGAAAGAGGATTTCATCTGAATATTCCGTACATTGGCGATATAGCTACTAAAAGCGGTGCACGTAACACTTTGACAATGCAAGACTATTACTGTTTTGTGTGCCATTATCGACTGGACCAGACCAATCCTTACTTGTGTTATGCCCTTCTGTCTTCACAAGCTGTTGTTGATGCGCGTGCTAGCATAGATGAAGCACGGTTGTGGTTCATCCTTAGAAACCAGGACAAGCTTAGAAGTGACCATTTTCAAGGTATTGCAGATGCCGTTGGTCAGGGCTTTGTTGATGGTGAAGCTGTTGGTAAAAGAACCATCTTGCCTTCTAGCCACATCGGAGGTCGGCGTTACTTTCAGGAAAATTTCCAGGATGCTCTAGCTGTTTCCCGCGTTCATGGCTGTCCTGATATCTTTTCTACCTTCACCTGTAATCCCAAGTGGCCTGAAATAACTGAAGCTCTTTTGCTTGAGCCTGGCCAAAAGCCTTCTGATAGGGCCGATATTGTTGTTAGGGTGTATAACATGAAACTTGAGGAGTATCTTCATGACATTAAGTCTGGTTATGCATATGGTCCTATAAAAGCTGGTACTATTTGTTTTACCTGATTTTGTGTTTACTTTCTGTGCCTTTGGCTGGTCATCAAGTTTGTGGTGTGCTGACTGCCTCTTGTCTCTTACAGTTCTCTATACCGTCGAGTTCCAGAAGCGAGGACTTCCACACGCTCATATCCTCACTTGGCAAGACAGGCCGCAGGACGCCGAGGTGACTGCAGAGGTGATTGATTCTTACGTTTGTGCTGAGATTCCAGATCCTGTAGAGGATCCACTTGGATATGTTTTAGTTTCTGAGTTCATGATGCATGGTCCTTGTGGGGAACTTAATGATAAATGTGTTTGCATGCAAAAAGGGCTCTGTTCTAAACATTTTCCAAAAGCATTTCAAGATGAAACTGTTATTGATGAGAATGGTTTTGCGCTTTATAGACGTCGTGACAATGGCCGGCGTGTGTTTAAAAATGGTCACTGGCTTGATAACGGGTGGGTAGTACCGTATAACATGGCTCTGCTAAAAAAGTACCAAGCTCACATGAACGTTGAATGGTGTAACAAAACTCAGGTCATGAAATATTTATTTAAGTATGTCACCAAAGGCCCTGATTTTTCTAATGTGTATCTAGAGAGGGTTAAAGGGAATGGTGTCCCTGAGGACAGTACTAAGCCTGTCAACATCGATGAGGTTCGAGAGTATGTACGATGTAGGTTTATCTGTGAGTACGACGCTCTATGGAGGATCTATGGCTATACTATACATGGGAAAACTCCATCTGTTGAAAGATTACCGGTGCACACACTTGATATGAATGTAATCATGTTCAGAGCTGATACAGACCTCACTAAGATTGTTGACAATGAATTCTTAAGAAAAACCATGCTTACAGAATGGTTTGTTGCCAATGACTTATTTGTTGATGCTAGATTGTTGACCTACTGTGATTTCCCAACACAATGGACATGGGATTTAGAAACTAGGTCTTGGCATGTAAGAGGGGGCGGTGATAGAATAGGCCGTATCTACTATGTGCATCCAACTGCTGGCGAGCTGTATTACTTACGTACACTTCTCATGATTGTTAAAGGAGCGACATGTTATGCAGATGTTAGAACCTTTGAGAGTAAAACTTTTCCTACTTTTAAAGAGGCCTGTGCTGCTCGGGGTCTCCTTGGAGATGACGCCGAGTGGTATCGTGCCTTCGATGAAGCTGTCATCTGGGGTTTTGGGGCACGTTTGCGGCAGCTTTTTGTGACCATGCTTATTCATTGTGAGGTGAGTAACGAAAGGGCTTTCTTTGAGCGGAACTGGGTTGCTTTGGCCGATGATATACAATATGGCCTTAGGCAGGCTCTGTTCAAGCAAGATTATGTTGTTCCCGATGAACAGCTAAGAGACCTTTTACTTGCTGAACTCGGTGATCTTTTTGTGAAGAATGGTTCTAGAATAGGAGACTTTAATTTGCCGCCGAGGACAACTTGCAGTGGTCCTTTTCATGAGAACAGAATGATTCAAGAAGAACTTGCTTATGATTCAGCTGCTCTTGCAAAAGAGGCAGTTTACCTATTTGGTAGACTTAATGCTGAGCAACGTTCTGCTTTTCAAACGATTGTCCGTTGTGTGTTGGAGCAGGACCCTGGTTTTTACTTTGTTTCTGGCTTTGGAGGGACCGGAAAAACTTTTTTATGGAATGCCATTGTCTCCTTTCTTAGAGGGCAGGAGAAGATTGTTCTCACTGTTGCTTCTTCTGGCGTTGCGTCTCTTTTATTACCCGGTGGTCGAACTGCACACTCCCGCTTTAAAATTCCTATTGATATCGATGAGTCTTCTTTCTGTGATATCAAAGGGGTTCTCACTTGGCTGATCTCATGAAAAAAACATGTTTGATTATTTGGGATGAAGCGCTGATGACAGACCGTGTGTGTTTCGAGGCGTTAGACAGGAGTTTGCGTGACATCTTATCAATTGACAATCCTAAGCTCGCTCTTATTCCTTTTGGTGGTATTGTCGTTGTTTTGGGAGGGGATGTTCGCCAGATACTGCCTGTTGTTACAGGTGGTTCTCGGCCACAGATTGTTGCCGCTGCAATTACTAATTCGCCTTTGTGGTGTTTTGTCACTGTTTTGACCCTGACCGAAAACATGAGGCTCTCGGTGCCAAACGCAGATGTTGCTTTGTTACAAGAGATTGACTTATTTAGCAAATGGGTGCTTGCTCTTGGGGAGGGAAGATTACCCACGGTAGCACGTGGTACTGAGGTTTCTCCAACCTGGATTGATATACCAGATGACATGCTGATTCACACGGACGGTAATCCTATAGCGGCCATAGTAGATGCTGTCTATGTAGACTTTGTCTCTAATTATCAAGACTCCATGTATTTGCGGCAGCGAGCTATATTAGCGCCCACAAATGATATAGCTGAAGAGATCAACACTCATGTAATTGAAATGGTTCCTTCTGATGGTAGAGAGTATCTTAGCTACGATTCTAAAGTTAGTCCTGCTGGTGCTGTCCAAGAAGATGATCTCTTTTATCCTCCTGAAGTTCTCAATGCAATTGTTGTTCCTAATTTCCCTAGACACAGGTTGTTCCTAAAGAAGGGTGCTCCAATTATGCTTCTTAGGAATATTAGTCAGTCTGCTGGCCTATGCAATGGCACACGCCTGATTATCTTGGATCTTGCTGATCGTGTCATTAAAGCTGTTATAATTACAGGGTCACATATTGGAGATGTGGTGTACATCCCTAGGATTGAACTAACGGCAAAAAAGTCTAAGTGGCCTTTTGTACTCCAGCGACGCCAGTTTCCTATCCGACTTTGCTATGCAATGACTATTAATAAGAGTCAGGCCAGACTCTTACCTCTGTCGGTTTGTACCTAAAAACACCAGTCTTTTCACACGGTCAGTTATATGTGGCTGTGTCCCGCGTGACTTCTAGAAAGTTTCTGAAAATATTAATTCTAAATGAAGACAAGACCTGTGGATCA
This sequence comes from Poa pratensis, assembly GCA_947311845.1. Taxonomy (NCBI): domain Eukaryota; kingdom Viridiplantae; phylum Streptophyta; class Magnoliopsida; order Poales; family Poaceae; genus Poa; species Poa pratensis. The sequence continues at coordinate 9,256,819 of CAMZMU010000065.1, forward strand.
CAGACAAAAAATGTTGTGTATCATGAGGTCTTTAAGGCTGCTGGGTTGCTTCAACTGTGAAAATCTATATTATGTTTGTACATATCTTTACGATTCGCGTTGCTTTACTACATGCTATATATAGTTGTTTTGTTGGCTGGTTTTTGCCCTTCGTTATTTGATATTATGTCAATTGCCCTGTAGGATGCGTGCTTTCACTATTTGTATCTATAGTTTCAGACCCCATGTCTATATGCACCTGTGTTTGGTGACAACACAGTTTGTTTAGCTTTTGTCCACTGGATGTTGATTGGATCATCACGTTTGTGATGTTTTTGCCTATTTTGTGTGGTCTCGTGCCAAGTATTCTTCGAAACGATTAGTGCACGTATGTAAAGATATATGTCCTTTTTTATATGCTGTATTGCATCAGTTTTTAGTTACTCACTGAGCTGACTGTTTGTTATCTCTTTTATGTGTAGATGCCGATTAGTCCATTGAGTGACCTCAATACTGGCAGTCGCCACTGGACCATTCAGGTCTATGTCTCTAGGCTGTGGCAACATCGTGGAGCCACCGATGATGGGCCTATACAGCACACAGATATGGTGCTTCTGGACACTCAGGTCTATATTTGTCTTCTGTTTTCTTCTGTTGGTTTGTGCTCCAATTGGCTGTTAAGTTGTCTTTTTATCATTTGTTTTAGGGAAACCACATGTATGGTGAAATAGCAGAGGCATTTGTTGACCAGTTCATCGACAGGATTTCCGAAGGAAAGGTTTATGAGTTAAAAAGGTTCTTGGTGGCTGCAAAGAAACGTAATTACAGACCGGTGGAGGGTCAGTGCATGATCAGGCTCGGTAAATATACATCTGTGGTAGAGATGAATGAAACCATTATGGATTATCCACTATGCACTTATGCTCTGACTCCACTTGATGAGCTTCCAAGGCCTGCAGACACGCCTGAGTGCTTTACAGGTGCCCTGAGTCTTATGTATTCTATTCCTATCTACAGATGGTGGGTTTTCTACTTTCTTTTCATGGAACCAGGATCTTAGATAGCTTACTATCGCTGTTTTGTCATTTGTAGATGTTCTTGGCATCATCACCGGTGTTTCTCCTGCTACTCAGTTCCACAGCGCCTATCGTGCTACGCCATCTACCAAGAGGGTTATTCATCTGAGTGATATAAAGTATGTCTGTTTAATATAAGTTTCATGCTCTTGCTCTATGTTCTCTACTTTCTTTACTAGATCTATATCTTTTTTACCTATGTTCAATCTGTTTACAGTGGTTACAAAATCGACCTCATCCTATGGGGAGAACGAGCTCTTGCCTTTGAGGGAGAAAGTTTGCTACAGGCTGCTGAAAAGGAACCAATTGTGGCCATCTTTGTTGGCACCCTGGTGAAACTTTATCAAGGTATTTCAATCAAAGCCCATAAAGTGTGAATGCAACCTTTTCTTGACCTTCTTCTAATCTTTGTTTCCATTATCTTGCTCACAGGTCAGAGGGGACTTAGCGGCAGCGCTCCATGTCGTTGGTACATTAATGAAGACATATCTGAGATCAATGAGCTGCGTACAAGGTAACTATGGCACGGGTAACAACAAGGTAGATTACATTTTATCTACATGACAATGTGTTTTTATTACTGACAGTGTCGCTTTTTTCCCACTTACATAGGTTAAAGGATAGTATTCCTGCTGTTCAAAACATCTTGCTTCCAGGACAATCTGCCGCTGAGATCAGTGCCCAAGTCGATCTTGAAACCAAGACAGTTTCTGAACTTCTCGAGTTAAACATTTGGGACCATGATGTATGTGCCTCTGTTATTATCATCTTGAATTGAAGGTGTAGTTTTCTCCTACGCATGACCAGTCTCCTATTTCCTTGCAGAAAACCAAGTTCTTCTGCACTGTTGTTATCACAAGGCTTAGTCCTGGTCAGCGGTGGTGGTTTTCCTCATGTACAACTTGCCACAAGACAACGCTGCCATTCGGTTCTGAATTTAGGTGCACTGATGCAACTTGTGTTGGCAAGGGCGCAATGCCTAGGTAATTGTCTTCTCTTGCAGCCACATGGTCAAAATCATTTGTTTCTTATCTCCTGTCTGATCAACATTTGTGTTTTCCAGGTACCGCATTTGCTATGTTGGTTCTGATGGAACTGGTGAAGTAGAGCTTGTGTTCTTTGACAGGGTGGGTAAAGAGATAGTTGGCAAGCCACTGATGAGTTTGTTGCGAACTGGACATGCCCAGAGTACCGCTTTGGAAGAGGTTATCGTATCTGCACGGATGGATCAGTCTACTCCCAAAGAACTAGCAGCTGTTATCTCAAAGAAATACCGTTTTGTTGTTTCTGTGACAACAAAAAGTTTTGAAGCAGCTTCAGAAAAACCATCCTATCAGGTTCATAGGATTGATGAGAGCTATGGAAAGCAGCCACATTCTTCTACTCTCCGTCGTAGTACTGGGCTGGCATTGGCATCGAGCAGCAACTCTGGGGACAGTGGTTTGAGTCCTTCTGGGATGGCTCTAGCAAATCTAGCTGCATTGAGCCAGACCACTGCCTCAGACATTGTGACTGCATCTGCTGAAGCCCCACCCACCAGTCAAGGTGGCACTGATATGGTGAGAACATTTCTTCCTGTTAAGATATTAGTTTTCTTATGCTACTGTTTTTGTGATTTCTTATTACATTAGTATGATCTATGTTACTTCTCTTCTTGAGCTTTCTAAACAATTACACTATGTTATGAACAGACTCCTCCTCAAATGACTCTTCTAAAGTCGCCGCCATCCGTTCTAAAGCCACCTGGCCTCAAGTATGTTTATGCACTACAGGAAGTCTAGCAGTATTTCTTCTTACTAATGTCTCTTCTTGCTATTTGCATGACCTGGTACATGTCATATATCTTTTTGTACAACAGGATGAAAGAAAACAAGGGCTCAACTGTAAAGAGGCCCCTGTTCCAGGACCTGCCTCCTGAAGTTGTGACTGACGAGATGTCTCAGGATGTGGATACAAAGGTCGAAGCCTACGTGCTACATCATTTTCGTTCTTATGGTTTGGATTGTTTAGACCCTTTATGTGATTCTTACACTTGGCTTATCTCTAATTCCAGGCCAATGCTGCTCTTCTTGACGAACCAACTGAACACCTGGCAGCACCATCAGCAACTGCAGCAGAGGTTGGTGTTTCGATCATACATGCGTCTGCCTAGATTGATTTAGTTCTTTCATGTGGTATTGTGACAATCAGACTAGCTTCATTCATCTGTGATACAGGATCAAAAGGAAGAACCATCGCCAAATAGCACAGACAAGAGGTAATTACTCCTCTACTCATGTCTATGTGACTATGGTAACTATCTGTGTTTTATATGTGCTTTACGAAGTTGTACTAACCAAATTTGCAGGCGCAAGAACCAGACCGCAAAGGGGCTGGCGAACACTGACAACAAGAAGAAGAAGATTACCTAAACTCAGTTTAGGTAAGTGACCCACAGGACATTTTCAAGTATTCATCCCCATTTGTACTCTCTAATTTAGTACATTCTAATACTAGATTGGTTTAGAGAAGATGAACAAAGGTCTGCCATTAGTACTCTTTAAAGAAGATGAACACCATTTTTTTCCCATAAACATGAGCTTAATTGCTGGTGAGTTTCATCCGCCAAAGGTCCACGGATAATTTTGAACGATACCTAGAGAGAAAGAAAATCTATAACCTCCTGGTTTTAGACAGTACAAAACTAATTGATTATCAGCCATATGCAAAGCTCTTATACAGTTTGCATAATAATTGACACAAGGGTATATTTAATTAGGTAATACCAGTAGATTTAATAAGTACCTAAGTACTATCTCTATATTGACAACTGATGAGAGTACTTAAATAATTTGCCTGTTCTTCTGAGATAAAAGGAGAAAAGATACATACCATGTTGTGCTGTCTAGCTAATTCTTGTGCTCTTTTGTCAGGTACGGACACTTCTGGCGATGAAGCTACAAGCAAGTGTCTCTTATGTATTAGTTTGCATACTTTCGACTTTAAAGACTCTGTTCCTTCATTTTGTGATCATCCTGTAAATATAGACTAGGTGCCGATCGAGGCATGGTCCATGCGCACCTTATGTGTTGCTCCTTTTGTATTCCATTCACATCACGATCTTGATGTGTTATGGTTTGGAATGGTATCAGATGATTAGCTAAACTTGTGGATGGTTCTAGCCTATGTTAGGCACTTAAGTTAGTCAGGAGACAAAACATTTGTATGCTCTTGATTCTGTGCCGTTGGCTACTCATAACTGAAACTGGTTTATTCAGTTATATTCTGTGGCGTCCTGTTTTCATATATAGCATGTGCCATCTTGATCATTGCCGAATGCACCTCTTCGTCGGTATTTATCGTTTGTGACCCCTTTTTCCAATGTCATTTCAATTTCGTGATTTTCTGGTTCCTTTACGGTGTCATTCAAGTTCTGTGGGGATATCTGAGTTCCAACCAGCCTTCTTATTTACAAAAATGCTGGCACTTGTGTCATCTGTTTCGTGTGCTTTTCACAACATAGTTCGGTTCATTCATCAACAGAGTACTAACGAAGAACATGCTAGATAATATTTATCTTTCTATCAATGATTCTTTATAGCAGTAATTTGTGAACCCAAAGCAATGCAGTAATGTTATATTGGTTAAGTACTTTTATTCAACTGCATAAGCTATATACAAAGAGAAGTTCATAGATGTTTTGTGCTACCGATCAGAAACTAAAAATAACCCATCCAATTCAAGGATCAACTTTCTCACGGGAACACGACATCGGAAACACGGGAACACGGCATCGGCGGCATCGGAAACATGGGAACACGGGAACACGGCATCGGAAACACGGGAACACGGCATCGGAAACACGGGAACACGGCATCGGAAACACGGGAACACGACATCGGAAACACGGGAGCACGGGAACACGCATCGGAAACACGAGAACACGACATCGGAAACATGGGAATACGGGAGCACGGGAACACGAAATCGGAAACACGGGGACACGGCATCGGAAACACGGAAACACGGGACACGGCATCGGAAACACGGAAACACGGGGACACGGCATCGGAAACACGGGGAGACGGCATCGGAAACACGGAAACACGGGAACACGGCATCGGAAACAGGGGAACACGGGAACACGGCATCGGAAACACGGGAACACGGCATCGGAAACACGAAAACACGGGAACACGGCATCGGAAACACGGGAACACGGCATCGGAAACACAGGAACACGGGAACACGGGAACACGGGAGCACGGGAACACGGCATCGGAAACACGGGACCCCGACATCGGAAACACGGGAACACGGGAGCACGGGAACACGAAATCGGAAACACGGGGACACGGCATCGGAAACACGAAAACACGGGAACACGGCATCGGAAACACGGGGTCACGGCATCGGAAACACGAAAACACGGGAACACGGTATCGGAAACACGGGCACACGGCATCGGAAACACGGGAACACAGAAACATGGGAATACGGCATCGGAAAACGGGAACACGGCATCGGAAACACGAGAACACGAGAACACGGGAACACGGGAGCACGGGAACACGGCATCGGAAACACGGGAACATGGAACACGGGAACACGGGAGCACAGGAACACGCATCGGAAACACGGGAACACGACATCGGAAACACGGGAACACGACATCGGAAACACGGGAACACGACATCGGAAACACGTGAACACGACATCGGAAACACGGGAACACGGGAGCACGGGAACACGAAATCGGAAACACGGGGACACGGCATCGGAAACACGAAAACACGGGAACAAGGCATCGGAAATACGGCATCGGAAACACGGGAACACGGCATCGGAAGCACGGGATCACGGGAACACGAAATCAGAAACACGGGGACATGGCATCGGAAACACGGGAACACGGGAACACGAAATCGGAAACACGGGGCCACGGCATCGGAAACACGGGAGCACGGGAACACGGCATCGGAAACACGGGAACACGGCATCGGAAACACGGGAACACGGCATCGAAAACACGGGAGCACGGGAACACGAAATCGGAAACACGAGGAACACGAAATCGGAAACACGGGGACACGGCATCGGAAACACGAAAACACGGGAACACGGCATCGGAAACACGAGAACACGGCATCGGAAACACAGGAACACAGGAACACGGGAAGACGGCATCGGAAACACGAGAACACGGCATCGGAAACACAGGAACATAGGAACACGGGAAGACGGCATCGGAAACACAGGAACACGGCATCGGAAACACAGGAACACGGGAACACGGGAGCACGGGAACACGGCATCGGAAACACGGGAACACGACATCGGAAACACGGGAACACGGGAGCACGAGAACACGAAATCGGAAACACGGGGACACGGCATCGGAAACACGACAACACGGGGACACGGCATCGGAAACACGGGGACACGACATCGGAAACACGAAAACAAGGGAACACGGCATCGGAAACACGGGCACACGGCATCGGAAACACGGGAACACAGGAACACGGGAATACGGCATCGGAAACACGGGAACACGGCATCGGAAACACGGGAACACGGGAACACGGGAGCACGGGAACACGACATCGGAAACACGAGAACATGGGAACACGGGAGCACGGGAACACGCATCGGAAACACGGGACCACGACATCGGAAACACAGGAACACGACATCGGAAACACGGGAACACGGGAGCACGGGAACACGAAATCGGAAACACGGGGACACGGCATCGGAAACACGAAAACACGGGAACAAGGCATCGGAAATACGGCATCGGAAACACGGGAACACGGCATCGGAAACACGGGAACACGGGAACACGGGAACACGAGAGCACGTGAACACGGCATCGGAAACACGGGAACATGAGAACACGGGAACACGGGAGCACGGGAACACGCATCGGAAACACGGGAACACGACATCGGAAACAAGGGAACACGACATCGAAAACACGGGAGCACGGAAACACGACATTACGATAAAAAAAAGTAGGTAATTGGGACAAAATAAATAACTATAATCTTAAAGGTAGGCATTTCCTCTCAAACATCCCAATTCAAGGATCAACTTTCTCACGGGAACACGACATCGGAAACACGGGGTAACACGGGAACACGGCATCGGAAACATGGGAACACGGGAACACGGCGTCGGAAACACGGGAACACGGCATCGGAAACACGGTAACACGGGAACACGGCATCGAAAACATGGGAACACGGGAACACGACATCGGAAACACGGGAACACGGCATCAGAAACACGGGAACACAACATCGGAAACACGGAAACACGGGAACACGGCATCGGAAACACGGGAACACGACATCGGAAACACGGGAACACGGGAGCACGGGAACACGAAATCGGAAACACGGGGACACGGCATCGGAAACACGGAAACACGGGAACACGGCATCGGAAACACAGGAACACGGCATCGGAAACACGGGAGCACAGGGTATTTTTATGGTAATACCGCTCTCGAAATTGGTAGAGATAATACTGAACACGCTTGGTACTCATGTTTCTCTAGCATATCGTGACGCTTCCAACTGGTGGTCCTATCCAATGCAGATCATTTATTCCTTTGTGGCTGCATTTTCTCTAGATTGCTAACTTCAGTAATTAATCATGGTCTTTCAGATGGAGGTAATCGAGATTCCAGCCACCCTCCTGTTTGAGGAAATGTTGAAGAAGTTAGGTCTCCCCAGCCCAACATACAAGGCTCGCATTAATAAAGAAGCAAAAATAGTGTCCTCGGTCACGTTTTATCCAGCAACACGATGCCTTCAGCTTTCCTGTGGAGCCATCTCCCTTGGTAGCCACCCAATGGACAATCTAGATGCAACAAACAATGATGCAGCCAAGGAAGCTATCAAGTACATGGAGAACATTGAACACAAAATCCTTAAAGATTATAGCTATGAGAAGCTCAATGAAAAGAAACAAGTTGAGGATTGCCACATCAACAAAATTATTGAAAACAATAGGAGGATCTCAAAGATCATCAGAGAAAAGGATGAACAGATAAAGAAGATGAGAAGGTGCTAGGGCAGTTTTATTAACAATGTTGGAGACACAAATGACAAGATCACTGATATCGCCAAGGAAGGGTATACTGGTGGTACAAGTCAGCTAGACAACGACATCAACAACACACTCTCTGAAATAGAGACAGGCACAGGATATCTTGCCCAGCTAACCTTTGAATCTACAGATCAACTGCAGCAACTGGGCAAGTACCCACTCGACACAGAAGATGATTCAAGTGAGGCTAACCAATTCCCAGATTACTACCCGACTCCCCCTTAATCACCGATGCAAGACACGAACGACAGCTATGATGATTTTTACCTCCTTAACAAGTATGGTCTGTGCACAATGGACTGTCTCTCCCTGTAAATAATCAAGTGTGCCTGCATCAGTCATCCAGCCATCCGTGTTTACCCTGCCTCTCCGTCAGACATCGCTGCCTACTTATTAGTACCAATAGTATATATGTATTAACGTTGCTAATCGAACTACCTACTATAATTATGTACCATCGCCATAGACTTATGGATGTAGACCAATGTGCTTTACTATAAACCTATAAAGGTTTGCTATGCATAATTATTGTGTTATATTATGAACGTTTGGTCGCTGCCTACTTAGTTGTTGTAGTGTCAAAACATGCTGTTGTTTTTACCATTTCCTAGGCATTTTCTAAATTGATTACATTCTTCGTTGTGACCCTGCCATACATGTGAATACATTAGTGTCCCAAAATGTAAGACATGTTGCAGCAGGAACGTTGTTAATAGTGTTTATCATAGCGTTTTGCACACTGCATACCAGTGTCATCGGCGGGTGGCGCGCGGCAACGCCGCGCCGGGGGATCTAGTTGATTTGAACCAGAGGAGTTCAGCGACATAGTGTGACGGCCGTGTGCTGGAACGGCACCGCGGCGGCATTCGTGGCCGCGCCGGCCACGCTTTTGCGCAACCTCACGGCCTCCACTTCGGAGGCGCGCCGGCCATGGCCGGGGCGCGCGTGCTCGTCCCCTTATCAGATTCGGCCACGAGCGCCCACCTTGCGCTCCCCGGAGGTTCTACGAAGGGGAGCGAGGTTTTTTTTTTAGATAAAGAGTGTATATTAATATCGCGGAGATACAAATTACACCCAGCTTCTGCAACAACGCAATAACCAAAACTATTATGGATGCACACAGCCGAAAGACAATAAGAAGAAGAAATAAAAAGAAAAGTCCCGCTACAGAGTTACAGTCCTTGCAGCAGCCGCACAACCATCACCAAGACACCACCTGATGTCCAATTCTTCAAAAGTAACGCCTTCAAGAAGAACAGTGCCAGGCACAACCAATTAAGGCCAGACCTTGGGTTTTCACCCTGAAGATAGTCCCCGCTCTCAAAACAATGTCTTCAGCAAGACCATTGCCAGGCACAACCAATTAAGGCCAGACCTTGGATTTTCACCCTGAAAGGTAGGATTTTGAACTTCACCTGTGATGCTGCCCCCACTAACATACCGTTGCTCCGCCTCCTGCAACTCCAAGCAAGTTCCTCATCGTCGCAAAGCCTCCACTCACCATTTGCTAGTCCTTTAATCTCAGCTTTCATGACATTCCCCGCCTCTGACTACACCATGGATTTGCCCATGATGGCACAGAAGCAGAGCTTCACGCCGCTCCCTCCGGCGCGACCGAATCCCTCCGATCCAGCAATCTCTAGGAATTATCCCATGAAAGATCACCGGCAGAGCCTTCCGAAACTCGACACTCTTGCCAGATCAAGGTACCGGCGTCAAGCAGATCTTCGCCTTCTCGCGATTTGGAACCCTAGGACCACCACTTTTATTCAAGCCAAGCTAGTAGCCCCCTCGCCACCCGCCGGCACCCTGTTGGATCCGCCGTTCCGACCCCACTGGTGAAATGAGGAAGAAGACGGCAGAACAGGGGCGATCTTCCACCGGATCCGGCCGAACCGCGCAGCAAGGAGGAGCCCCCGCCGCCAGTCAACGCGCCGCCGTGGTAGACCTCCGCCGCACCGCCAGCCACTTTGCCCTCACTCCATAGGCCCGCCCAAGCCCATCTAGGAGCGATGCCGCAGTAGCCACGGAGTCCCAGTCGAAGATCACGGGATCCCAGCCTCCCGCGTCGGCGCCATGCCAGATCCCTGGCTGCAACCGTTGAAGAAGGTCGAGATCCGTCTGCTCTAGGATGGGGGAGATCCTCGCCTCCGCCTTGAGGAGAGATCCATGCCGTCTCCGCACGGGGGGAGGGGGACGGTGAGGGGGGGGGGGGGGGGGGGGGGAGCGAGATGAGCGAGCGATTCAGTTCCTCTGGTTAGACTCGTTTGGTTGAAAGGGTGCACGAAAAAATCGCCGTGCCCATGGACTGACTGCTGGTCCTGCACATCTAGGAGGGCGCGCCGGCGGCCTAGACGGAGCAGCTCGCTGGCAGCGCCGGTGGAAGAGCAGGGAGTGGTTGGGTGCAGCGGCGACGGGCAAGGTTCGGCGGTGGGTGGCAAACGGCGGTGGGTGGGAAAATATAAACGAACCGGTACGATGGCATTAGCAGTATTATGTGATTTGGTGGGAGGGTAAAATGGGCAAAAGTGGATTTGTGTTGAGTTGTCAAACATTGGAGCGATCTGGACCGTTGGCCAGATATTGAAGGGCTCAGATTCAATGTATCAACACAAGTTTGCTCTTTTAATATTAGTATAGAATACCGTGTGCACGCCACAATTAGCAGCATACGCTAATTTTTTCAGGGTGTTCTTCCATTTTTTGGAAGGGCCCCAACAAATCTGAACTCAAATGAGCACAAATCTCTCCAATCCATGTTGTCAAATGCACGAAGTAGTACCGTGTCACTGCCCAGCTCTGTATTCAAACAAAATTTAAAATGAAACAAATTGACAACCAGGGCATTTTACCACCAGATTTCATGAAACTTAGCCAACTGGTACAAAAAGAGACTGGAACCTTTCGGTCTTCTCAACCTACATACCGAAATACAGAGAAGGGCCTGTTCAAAAAAAAAAGAAAAAAAAAAAAGAAGAGAAGTGTGCAGCACCAATATGCATCTAGCACCAATCTTTTACACATTTACAACTATTGATGATGCTGCCTTAACACACCAAGAATAAACACAAACCATTTTATTATAATAAGAAAAGGAGACTTGAGCATTCTGCAAAACAAGACATACCCTGTGGTATTGTTATATCTGACAGTCTTAGCTATTTCAGAAAACAGGATAGGATTCATCAGGGCATCAGGTAACAAACCAACTTCATCTAGCATTAATCATGTACATTACAGCACCCACATTTATCTTGCCTCAATCTTGTATATTACTCCCTCGTCCACAAAAGGATGTCTCAACTTAGCTCAAATTTGTATGTATCTATACATGATTTAGTGTGTAGATACATGCAAATTTGGACTAGATTGAGACATCCTTTTGTGGACGGAGGGTGTATAACAAGTTACTATACTGCCTTAATACACCAGAAATTGCAAGACCATACTAAGCACCAAGCATTCCCTTTTCTCTCAATGAAGAACTACGCACTCGCCATTTGGTTGAACAAGAGAAGCTTCATAACTCAAAACACGAGATGTATTCAAACATTGCTACGACCTAGAAGACATATCATAACACTGTATTCAAGAGTCATCTTCAGCAATCAGGATTGGCTGATGGCAAGATTTTTCATTTCGTTTGCTACAACATCCTTTGCTATCTCTTCCTCAAGAGCTCCCAGCGACTTCTCAAACCCTCCAAACGCTGCAAAGGTGTTCTCAGGTGAGCCACCAAGGTCTCCTATCTCCTTGCACATACCGTTGATGCCGTTGTACAGTCTTTTTATGGTGGACTTCATTTCAGATGGGTCTTGTGTATACACGCAGGCTCCAAGCTCGTTCACTGGTCAGCAATGTCATTGCAGCAGCTAAGCAGGTTTTCCATTGACTCAACCTTATCCTCAGTGGCACCTTTTTGGTTGCCACAGCTCTTCAGCAAGCAAGTTATGAAACGGATTGTTTCTTTCACCGCAACAAGAGAGTCTGATGTCACGGTGATGATCAACCTGGCAATAGCAATCTCCTCCTCAGTGAAGTCGTCATCTACCTCAATATCGGATGATGATTCATCTTTATCCGAAAAGGTCATGTCAACTTCTCCATTGGATGATTTTTCAGGTGTGTTATCACCAACTGGGAGTTCTTTCATTTCCCGGAGGACATCCTTCAGACAGACACATATCTGGGTCATAGCTCGCCCTATAGCGATACAGTTGGTTGTAGGCACCTTTTTAAGAGCAAGACACGCTTCCCATACAGTTCCTGTCACCGGAGGTATGATTGTTTTCCGGTCAGAATTCCCAGATTCTGCATTTCACACAAAATAAGTATTAGCCTGATTCTAACCATCTCAAACATGATTTAATCTCAAAACTATAGGAACATGTTAGCAACATTTTCATTTTTGAAGGCAACAACATTCTCTTCTATGCACTATTTCACATGTTCTTTACTAATGATTACAACACTAGTTACCTACTCATGAACTAATAACAACAGAAGTAGAGGCAAAAAAAGACCAAACAGAAATGAAGGTTACTCCATTTACTTGATCTGTATTAAAATTAGATCAGGAAGTTCAATCATGTGAGTTAATAATCACCCCAATTGCTTCACAGGATGTTGATGTTACATACCATAGGAAGAAACAGCTAGCTTGAACAACGAGAAGCTGGAATCAACCACGCCTTTCGCAGAACTAGTGATATACTTGTGAAGAGTAGGGCCAGCACCAACCGTGCTTCCGTGGCAAGCCAAAAGGAAACCCTGTAGGACGTTGAAATACGCAGCAATGTTCTCCTTGAGCGTCTCTACACCAGGCAAGTCTCCGCTCCAGACCATCCCAGCTACATCGAAGACAGGCATAACAATACAATAAGCCGACAAAGCCAAAGATAAATCATGTGACAAAAAACCATATCAAACAACCATATTGACCACATGAATTACAGAGAGCCACTAGTTAGAAACTAAATGCAAGCAACTGAGCTATGCTGCATAAGCCACTAAAGCATGTGAACTGCAGCTGATTAGATTCTTAAGCAAGTATGAATTCAGATAAAACCCTATTATCTTCCTAAATAGTAAATTTGTGATGCTACAGGTCACGTAAAGCAACTGATTCTATGTTCATCTACATAAATTCGAACAATTCTAACTACATCGAAAACAGGCATGACAATTCTATAAGTCGACAAAGACGAAGATAGATCATCGACCAAAACCATATTGACTGCATGAATTACAGAGAACACTAGCTAAAATGCAGATAATTTAGCTGTTCTGCATACAGCAACCAAATAATGTAAACTGCAGCTGATTGGGTTTACAAAATTCAGATAAAAACTATTTATTCCTAATTTGTGATCTTACCAGACATGTCAAGCAACTAAATCTATGTTCGCCTGCAGAATTCTAACTACACGCTCTTGATATTCACCCCAGCGCACAAAATCAATCGAAGGAATCGCTGGATTTTATACTCACCGACGGTGGCCTGCCTGGAGACCACATCGCCGAGGGCGACGACCTCCGACCACTCCGTCCGCTCCAATCCTGCGGGTGCGGCCTCCCACATCATCTGCGAAAATCAACAAAAATAAGCATGTATTCGATGAAACGAAGTATTCCGGGCAGGATTAGAGCAGCGTCGTAGCTCCGGGATTCATCGGGCAACTACCTGGAGGGTGTCCGTGATGATCTGGAGATGCGGCTGTAGAAAGCGAGACAGCTCGCCGCCACCCGCCGCCGCTTTCTTCCCTCCTTTCTTCGACATGGCGCTGGCGGCGGCCGTGGCGTGGTGTCACGTCGGGAGGCGGGGTTGCGAAGACGGCGAGGGAGAGGAGAGGAGGCGGCGGTCCGAGGCTCAGGGTTTACTCGGTTAGGGCTTGGGCCGCCTGATGTTATTTCGGTGATGTGTGCTTACAGATTGGTGCTCCCACAATTTAGCCCAACCAGTAAAAAAATCCGTGCTAGGCTACCTGAAAAAAAAAATTTACGCAAGTTATATATTTCATCCAAAAAGAGTTATGTTGTTCTCAAAAAAATCCAAAAAGAGTTATGTGTTAAATTAATATATTTTGATGCTTAATCAATTATGGACTATACGGAAAAGCATTAACCATTATATGCAAGGCGAACTGGAGCACGGTTTGTGGACCAGGGTAGTCTTCTCTAGACCAAAACAAGGTTTATGGTGAAACTCAGATTTTGACTATGATTGGGCTGAACGGTGGTAAAGCCCAGGGAACCGGGCCTACTACTAACCATTTGATTCTTTTCCCTGAGTCCTTACCCATTCCTAAATATGTTAAATGCATGAAATCGGTCCACAACTACGAGAAGATGAAGCAAATGTAATTATCTAAAAAACTTTTCTTTTATATATAGTCCGTCAAGGAATAACTAGTTTTCGGCTTCGCCACCTATTCGTGAATTAAGTGAGCATAAGAAATCCTTCTCTATGTCAACTCAAAACAAAACAAAATGACGATGAAATCTAAAATCTACTAGATAGAAGATTGGTTCGCCATGTTCTTGAATAAATGATGGTAGTGAGATTCTATAATGTCTTAAACACGAAAAGGCGAATCACTCAGATATATTGTTTTATACCAATTTTTTTTGTTCTGGTCACCCTCTGTTAACACAGAAGGACTTTTGGTTGTGGTGTGGTCCAACCCGTGGGAGGATACGCCCTCAACGTCCCATAGCTCAGTGATCCTAGCAGTTTCAATGGGCTTTACACGTGTCATTTTATTTGCAGTCTTAGCTTATTAGGGTGGCATCTAACAGGTCTGGACCTCTGAAGATTCCAATCTTCTTTCTGAATTTTAGCGTATTTTCTCGTAATTTACTTGTAGGAGTTATTACTGTAAAATATAATAAGATTGCACAACTGTCTTGTCTTGGTTTGGGCCAAGCACTTGAAATTGTTTAGTTCAGAAGAACAACCCTCCTTTACAAATAAGGAAAAAAAATCATTTTCTAAGCTTGGCACGAATGGGATTTGAATTTGTACCAAGCTAGCGGAGACTCAAGAAGGAGGGGAGGCGTCGCCGTGGAGGAAGTAGGACTGTAGGAGGGATTGCAAGAGGGTTGCTTAATGCTACGTTCATAGATTTGCATGACAACACCTGTGAAGACGAAACAGAGAAAGGTTGGAAACGATTGTACAAACGAAACCAATGCAGTGTGTGCCCGTCCAAAATAATTACAAAGTTTAAAATATCTTAAGCATCTTTTACCGAGTTCACGTAACACCACAAATTGGAGCCAACGAAAATCACACTAAACAGGTTTACATTTGTTAACAGAAAAAAGGTCCAATGATTTTCAGGCGAACGCAATGAATGTCGCAATCTTGATTTATTAGCTCGTTGCATCATACCTATATACACATTATTATCGATCTTAAATCATTTCATTTTACCATGCTTTCAACAATGAGCTATATTGACAAACCAGGTTCGTGTCAGGAGCAGCATGAAATCGGCTACCCTAAGGTTTAAGTTACAGCATATATGTACAGCCTATTGTATAAAGATGGAAAAATAAGCAACTTTAAAGTGAATTCAGTAGAGATCATTATCCATCAATCTATCAGAGATTCTTTCTCCGGAATTTCTTGTGGTTCCTCCACGACCACGCGAGTAAGAATATTAAAACGCCGTCCCCGCTGAGCTCCAAAAGATGACTAACCAAGTAGGCATTGGATCGTGAAAAAGACCTAGAACAATTTCAGTTTAGGAATGTTAGACACTCCATCTGACACATTTGCAGCACAAGAAATCCCAGGTGAAACACTGAGAGCTCACCATGCCCAAACTTCATGCAGATAAGAAGCTCCACTATGCATATGGCAACAGAGAGCCAACAAAGGCCCCAACCTTCTTCACTGGTTTGCTGAGGTGAGAAGAATCATTGCCAAATGTTAAAATTCCATCAACAAAGCTAAGAGATGTCACAGTGTTCATTTGTGCTTAATTTGATAATCAGAAGTTTTGCACATAAGAACTGAGAGTCAGGTACCTGTCTTGCAAGTAGGAGTTGTACTCGCGGATCGTCGGGATCGCAATCAGCCACCAGAGGATCAATCTGTACACGACCAAAGGATTCCTTGGAGGGATCCAGAGGCAGGATTTAAGGAAAAATGTGTTGAGCTCCACCATCATGAAAACAACGCAGAGGAGCAACACTTGGATGAACCTCAACGGCCCCATGAATGGCTGCCATTGATCCTTGTCCCACTGTGCAGGTGTGAACTGGCTCAATGATCTTTTCACCTGTAAATCAAAAGGGAGGCAGTATGGTGTAAGCATAGTGAATCAAAACTAACTGGCCTGTTTTTCATGAAAAAAACTAACTAGTCTGCACAACTGAGTTTCAAGATTCAACACAAATATACATCGACAGCACTATGACGGCTTATGTTGGAACTATTTTCAAATGTTTAGTTAACATTTCCTTTGCTGTGATTCTAGCAAGCTTCCTTCCTTCCAAAACAATGTTTTATTAAGCCATTGCATTATATCAATTACTTAGCTGACAGAGACTGATTAACAAGTTTGGTTGCAAGTAACAGGCTGTCACTGTTCACATGTGACATGTGGATACAGTACAAGATAAGTGCATAGATAACTGGCATGCATCAGACAAATTATGAACAAAAAAATCAGGGATCAATAATGACAAATGACAGATTTGAACAGCGCAACAACACAGCCCCACTGGGATGGCCTTGCATGTTGCCTGGTATCTCACATACAAGAAGTCAAAGCAATTCACTTTTTCTCAGTAACTGGCTGACAGCAATGTTTCATAGAGTTACTCGTCAGAGGCTGTCATATTCATGCTGTAATAATTTTCGGAAAGCAAAAGAGACCGTAGGAATCTGACAAGTACGGGATTTCTTGGTCAATCATTGTGGCGAAACAGCACTGATTTGAATCACGAGACAGGGCAACCATTGGTCTCCTAATGTATTTTCAGCAAACATACCTTACCCATGATGCTGGGCTGTCGGCTCAGCCCAACCCATTCATACGTTTTACCATCGAAGTAGCGCACCGTGTGCATTCCCGACCAAATACCTGAATCGGAATCCCAAAATTTCAGTCGAATATTCACACCTTTATGTTCCCATACACACATTTAGTACATGATAATTAAAGTTAACCATTCCATCAAAATAAGGACAATCAATATTGAAATAGATTATAGAATAAGATGATATGCCTTGTGTATTAATCAAAGACTTGATATGCTAATTGCAACAGAAAGTCTAGTTTCTGAAGCAAAAGGATAAGATAAACTAAACTTTCATTGTCAAGTTGCAGGCATCCTATGTAGCATATCTGTAATATGTCGATCTGCCACTACAGGTTATCCCTTCCAAATTTTGGATGCGTCACATCAATGTTTTTAATGTTATCATGTTATAAAGTTGACAAGGTCAGATTCAAAGAAACTGTATCGAATCATGCAAAACAGGACTTGGTTATTTTTAGTATACAAAACTCTATTGCAGAAGAGTTTTAGATCACAAACATATCAGGAAGGTAATACAAGGAAGTATATAAGATGAATGTATGCTAAGCTGTTTACTGTATTCAGATGTCTCACCAAACCAATTGCAGATCAGGATGTCTAAGATAATACTATCCCACCAACACTCATTAAAGTTTGGCAACATATGTCGGAACGTAAGCTGCAGAAAGATCACAATAAGCATACTTCATTGTCAAAGACAACAATAAGAAGACAAAAACAGAAGTCCTTCCAAACAAGACGACCAGATCTAACCTCCATTAGCTCGAAGCCGATCGACAAGACCCAAAGGAGGGATTGATTTCGTATCATTACAGCCTTACCCCACCAGCCCAAGACATGGGCAACAACAAATTCATCAAACAATGTCTCCTACACATTGATCACGAAGCTGTCAAATTTGGTGGAATTAAATGACAGCAACACTAATAAGTAGGCCATGTTCATAAAATAGAAAGGTTCACATGGGAATCATACATAAATATTTATGAACTTGTTTTTAGGGTTTTCCGGAACATACAGACGGCAATCGGCTCCATAGGATCTCTCCGGCAATTCTGCGTTAGGGTGAAAAAGGAGATATTTATTAGCATCTATATCTGTACACATTAGTTCAGTGTTTCCATGTGAAACTAGTTTGTACAAAGACGTTACCAACTCCAAGATCAGGAGAAAGGTGCTTCATGAACTGGCGAGCATCGTCACGATTCTGGAAAATGAGCAAGAAATTAGAATCACGTGATAAAAATGTTTCATGAACTGTGCCTCACATGCATGGTTATGGCATTTACTCTGAATTTTCAAAATCACCTAGATTGGATAAACAGAATGCCAACAGAACAGTAAGCAAATAGTAGTAGGACATGTAGCTAACCTGGAAAAGAAGAAATGTAAGAGCAACCAGGTAAACAACCGCCAGCCGTGCACCAGGCGCCAGACAGCGGGATGTGGTCGAATAAGTATCCTGTCACAACATTGCCAGATGCACAAATTATTGTCATCCAGAAAAAATCAGCACACCAAGCATATTTACAATGATCCTGAATTATGATGAAAACAACCTAGCTACTTAGTTAGCACGATGAAGCACTAATGTGTTTGGTTTATACATATAAAAAGGAAAGATTCCAGAAAACAAACTCACGTCGATGGTGCTTGGAGAGTGCAGTAGGCGAGGAAGACCGCAATCATCGCCAGAATACCCCTGGAAAGCGCCAGCGAGAAAACAAAATTCATTTCAGCGTCAGCCACTCGCTCTCTCCTCCAATCATTGCCCACTCGTGATAAACATGACAGTAAAGCGGATTCAGGCTGCTTTCAGCCATACTATTTGTTACCTCTTGATGGATGTCACGCTGCTGTGCGAGGCAGCGCCCTCCGGATCCAGAGCTCCGCTTGCCCAGCTGAAAGGGGAAACAAATTCAATCTCAAGTCAGTGGCAGTTAAGAAGAACAAGAAGGGGCCACGTTTTTTCAGTGCAAGTTACTGAATTCATTGCTTGTTCCTTATGAGTTATCACACATCTTTTGGGATAATAACTGAATCTGAAGTCAGGTGGAAAACAAACCACATTTTCTTCAGTGCAAGCTACTGCTGAATTAATCCATGCTTGTCCCGTGAGTTGTGACGCATCTCTGGGATAACTTGGTAGTCAGGTTACTCAACCAAGGATTCTCTCTAAGCTTGATGGGGGAGTTGAGTTAGTGCCATCCACTCGACAAGCAACAGTGACGGTGTTCTAGAATGAGGTGAAGTGCACCCGTGGCACAAAAAAAAAGGACTATTTGGTACAAATTTTGGCATGAGATATTCGACCCAGATTCATTCTCATCACCCACTCCCAGGCTTTGGAGTACCTAATCATCTGACTTCGCCAACGCGTTCATCATGCTCTAATCATTCGAAAGTTCAATCCTTTCGCACAAAACCATCAGTAAATTCAGACCCAAAAAATTCATGTCTGAAAAAGAAACCAAATAAAAGTAGCACTACACATGGTCGCCTTTCGACTCTGACACTGTTGCAGCACCAGATACGCTCTTGTACTTGCGTTACTTTTTTTACATGTCGTCAACGCACCGAGAGACTTCTTTTTACAGCCACACGGAAAACAAGAACTCGAGGCTTGCCACGAACACACGGGAGGAATCAATCGAAGACAGTGCAGGGTGTTAACTTACATGAGAAGGCAGGCGCCGACGAGGAGCACGGAGATGGTGCGCGGCTTGTAGAGCCATGCCGTCCACGGGTCGTACTCCTCGGCCGCGCCGCCGCCATCCTCCGCCGGCCGCCTCTTGTCGTCGCCGTGCCTCGCCCTCTGCCTCGCCGCCTCCATCATGCCTGCCCAGCCCTAAGACGCCGCTCGAAACAGGGCAGGGGCAGCGGCCTATCGGTGGCGACGACAGAGACTCAGGAGGAGGCTACACGCCAAGCGGTTCGCGGCCAGCTTCCCGACATATAAATAGAGAGATTGCCGCGCGGGGACAAAGAACTCGAGGAATCGAGGGGGGAGGTGGGCTTCCAGCTGTTGGCGCGGCGCGTGGCCCTATCCGTAGAGGCGGAGACGAGTGGATAATTGACGGGAACGGAAGCGGCGGCGCGGGAGGTTTCGGCGGGGGAGAGCGATCGGGAGGAGAACGATGGGGGGAAGAGGATGACGATTGACCACGGCGACGAGGACGCGCGCGGGGAGGGAGGAGGTGGCGGCTTCTTCTCCTTTCTTTAAAGGAGACGGGGAGAGGAGGAGCCGTGGGGGGGACGACGGACGGGGCGATGGAATTCGGTGCTTCCACGTACGACGCGGCGGCGCCACGGGAATCACGGAACCACCGTTCCGTTTGCCCCCAACGGTGTGCCCCCAGCTGTTCCGTCTGGCAGGTCCCCGCCCGGCATCCTGGGCTCGGCTGGCACGTAGTACCATTATTCGTTCTCCGGTCCGGTACACCAACCAAATTTGTTCGATTCAGCAAAAAAAAACAAAATCGACTCTTCAATCGGGTAGTGATGATATTTTACGCTACCGTATAATCTTACGCTGACAGATGAAATTCTGACTAATGTAAGTTAGCGAGATACCAGCTAGACACTATCTTCGTATACACCTTCTGTTTCATATTAGTTGTCGCTAGCAACTGATATGGAACGGATGAAATACTTACTTGCGCCATGTGTTACACGCGGTATGTTCGAGGACATCGATAAGAAGGGTCTCCGTGTCATGTTCCATGTGACACACGTTTTTTTTGCTATAAGTTATACACAATGTCGCGGCAAGAAGGGGGAGGGGCAAGAAGAGGAAATGGGGCCCCGTCCGGCAGCGACAACGAGGTGATGGCACATGATTGCTGGACGGGTAATTATTTTCCATTTGTGTTCGACGAAGCGAAGGTTTCATCCGGGCACGACAACGATACGAAAAAGACGGGCGACCGAGGAAGGAGAAAGGGTTGGTGAATGGTGAGGACGAAGGAAAAGGATAAAAAAAACATGGGTTGATGAGGAAGGGGATGTACGAGGAAAAAGATCAAAAGAGAGACAAGATTCTGAACAAGTACAACGCTTGAGTACTCTGAAACTTAAAAGGTGTGACTAAAAGAGAGTAAGTCGGCAAAATATGATTGTGATTCATTAAACTTCACACTCACGTATGACTTTGTTCTAAAAATAGCCTATGACAGAAAAGTCTTATAGATTAGGTCGGGTTCATAGCTAGCACTTTATCTCCCAAATTTAATTTATGGAAGCTATGTAAGCCTTTTAGAAATAACAATGCAGAAAGAAAGTGAACACAACTACAGTTTACAGAAGTTCAAATTCGCAATATTAAAATTTTGACCAAAGAAAAAACATCGCAACAACTGTCACGGAAGCGATGATCCAAGGGAAAAAACCGACACTTCACCAGCAATCTAGAAATATCTAATTTAGTTTCACATCAACTTGATAGTGAGTATAAGCCACTTCTATCTCACAGCGATCCCCGGATACGCGCGACCCCACGACCTCACGTCGCGGCGAGGGGAAACCCTAGATCGCCGCTGCCACCGTCTCCCTCTTCTCCTATTCTCGTAGCCGCCAGAGGGTGCCCTCTAGCAAAGCTCGGGTCAGCCCCAAAGACACCCATATGCTATTGGAGGAGGAGGTGGAGGCGACTAAGACAACTATTGGAGCATCAACACGAGACGATATCTCTATATTTAGCTAGTGGGCCGACGATGGTCGTGGCCATGACAGAACGCCTTGTCTGCCAACTGTCTTTTAGATACTTATGGGTACAGAAAAATATCTATATAAACACACTACAATACATGAAGCTATTGCATTTTTTGACTAACGTGATACTATTTGTCTTTTATTTATATTAACTCTGTTACCTAAACACTCCTAACTAAACAAAAAAACAATTTTGTTATGTTAAACTTTGATGTTTAGCATTGTAGAATGCATTTAGTGATGAAGTTAGAATGGTATGAAAAATACGTACATGGGTATATTTAAGTTATTAATTACTCTAGTTGTATCTAAAAAGCAGTGTTCAAGACAACTCATGAGAGACCGTGTCAGTGAAAACAATAAATAGTTAATAACATGATTATTTAGGAAAATTAAAAAAGTTTTGTACAAATATTGTAACTTGACATTGTATAGAAGTCATGTGCTACTTCAAGTACACCGATGAAGATAAATTAAATGAACTGTGATTTTAAAAAGTTTTGGTTTGTTAAAGTTCCTGCTAAGATTAAAGTTTTTTATGTCTCTTATGTAAGAAAAGTGTTTTAACAAGGGATGTTTCAAAACATAGAGGTAGTAATGTGGAAACAAAGTACTTATTTTGTAGTAAAGAGAAGAGTATAGATATCTTTTTATTCACTCTCTACTAGCTATGTTCGTTTGGAGTTTGGTGGAGTGTGCTTTTTTTTTATATTAAAGTTAATATAGCTTCGGTGGATGATCTGGTTAGCTGGGTGTTCCATTTTCCATCTAGTTTTTAGAAATATGATAGCTTGTAGGACTAGCAGCAGTTTTGTCGGCGATTTAGCAGACAAGAAATTCGGCGCAGTTGATAAAGTTTTTTCATATGCTCCTAGTTGCGTAATTGTAAAATCTGCTCATTGGTTAAGTTTTTGGGCTGAACTTATACGAGGACGACGAGAGCTGCAATGCAAAGGGTCAAGAGCGCTACTGCGAGTAAAAGCAGAAGTGTTTAGTAGGCTAAGGGGCTAGGCACCGCTGACAAGAAGAATTGCGCTGTAAACAGAAAGGGAAGAATGCTGGAGGATGAAGATGAAAAGGAGAAGGTGGTGTTTTGCAGAAAAAAAAAAGTTTTGATGCGGGTTAGGTCCCGATCTTCACGGATTGACGGCGGATTTGGGCGAACTCACGCAAGAACACGAAGAACGCCAAGAACACAAGAACACAAACACGATACAAGGACACGTTTCCCTCACCGGTCGGTCCAACCGGCCCAATAGAATCCACACGAGGGTGGGAGATCGGCAAGTAGATACAAGAAGGGATCTTGGATGGTTGTTTCTCCAACGGTCAACCGAACCGCTCCAATAAAGTCACCCGAAGATAAAAGATTGGCAAGTAGTCAAACTACAAGTAGAGGTCTTGAATCCACAAGAGGGATCTTATCCACAAGGGGAGGCCTTGAATCCACAAGGGGATCTTCTCCACAAGGGGAGGGAAGGGGACCCATGAGGTAAAGGAGCAAGCTCTACTCTTATCCTCGATTCTAGTCTTCCCCTCGAAAGGTGCAGGAGAACTCCTATTTATATCTAGACCCAAAGAGTAGGTGGGAAGGGGTACAAGGGTCAAAGCCCAGAAATGCACACAGGCACGCGAAGGGTCGGTAGTACCGGTCATGGATGCCCGGTAGTACCGGACAGGCGAAGGTCCGGTAGTACCGGGTCGAATTCCGGTAGTACCGCTTAGGTCGGCAGTGAGTCCAGTAGCTCCTGGCGTTTCGGCGGTAGTACCGGTGAGCGAGCTTCGGTAGTACCGGCGGCAGAATCTTCAGGCTTTTCTTCCTTCTTCTCTTCCATGCCATCGTCTTGTCAGCCTTCGCTCCTCGTGCATCTTGGTCATCCTCCCGTGTACATGTAATCATCGTGACAAACCTAGCCAAGCAAAGGGGACCATGGTCAAGTAGCATACCGTTCAAAGGCGACATATTGTGGGTCCTATAATGGAAGGAGTTAACATTTGAGTTCGATGACGACTTGGGATGTGTTGAGGGTCTTGACATGGTGATGGTCGTGAGTTGCACTACATCAAGTTTCGCAGGAGTTGGGTTGATGTAATTGTCTTGTTTGTAGGTGTCGGTTCGGAGAATTGTTCTGACTTCAAGCAGAAGTATGATTTTGTAATAGGATAGTACGGGAGTATTAGATGGTTTGAGTTTGCTCCATACTCCCTCCGTTCTGAATTAGATAATTTTCATTTGTCTAAATATAGATTTGTTGAGACATGTTACAAGTATAGATACATCCACACGTATACAGTGGCAGAGACGGGGGACCAACAAGGGCCCTGCCCCCTCCCCCTCCTCCCCCTAACACCAATGATTTGCTGCTAAAACTATATGAACAAGGTTTTTAACGATAAAAATGCTTCTGTTATGCAAGTTATCTACCGGTGCACAGCAACGTTACGAGCATGGTCAGCCCTGCAACGTGTGGAGCACCGAGACTTGTTTTTGGAGGTGGCGTTGCGTTTGGAGGCCACGGCGAGGGAGTTATTCTCCCAGCATGGATGGCCACATAGTCTCCGGATAGACCTACCACCAGCATAGGCGTGTTTACAATTTCTAATTCGCCTTTTTATTTCTGTCTTAGATTTTGGTGAACTGGTGAACTGTGGCTGTGTGCACCCTAGTTATGCAGAGGCCGGATGTAATGCTTAAACCTTTTAAGTAAAAAAATCGCTTTATAAAAAAAAACTATATGAACAGTGTTGATTTTGAAAAATTTAAATTTAAGCTAACCGGCCCCCCCGACAGCCAAAATTAAGCGATGCTGCCTCTGCGCTGCATGTATATGAGTGGAAGTAATATAATTTGAAACGGAGTGAGTAGATGTTTATGTTAGTGTAGTGGTGTTGGTGTGGTGGAGAGACAGGGTTTAATATTTCGTTTTCAGTTTTTCTTTCGCCCATCTTCGAGATTCGCAAATTTCGAGAAATCAACGAAATTTCGAAGAAAAAAATTCAAATGTTTCGGCCAGAATCAAATTTTAGAGCTTAAAAATATTTACCAAAATAAATCAGAAGTTACAGATTCGAACTGTGGACCTTGCGCTGCATCAACTGAACACTCCACCAGCAGGCTAAAGCAAAGTTTCTGATGGACCCGTGATTGCTGTGTTTTATAATTATAGTATATTTGATATTTTTAAACATAGCCGAAATTTTCAGTCGATATTACCGTTTCTCGCCCATCTTCGAGATTCGTTAATTTCGTGAAATTCGAACGAAATTTTGACGAAATATTTTTCACTGTGGAGAGCTGGGTAACAAAATCCGAATCGCTGTATTAGTGGTTTTGTTTTGTCATGAAATGAAATCGGGGGCGGAGAGCTCCTTCAATCAAAAAAACAGTACCGACGGTGACGGCCGGTGAATTTTGTTGGGTTGTACGCGGCGGGCCGGGCTGGCTAAATGAACGTACACCTGGACCAGCGAGAGTAGGGCACAGAGGAAGGCGTCACGACAGCCATTCCCGAGGCCGTACTGCCGTAGCGGTCAAAAACCCGCACGCGTCGCATGGAGAGAGGTCTTCCCGGCCTACTCCCTCTCTCGCTCGCGCACCGCGCACGCACGGCTGTCCGGCTGCGACGTCGCCGATGCCGCTCGCGTCGCGTCGTCACTCGTCACGCACGGACGCGGGCCAGCGCGGGCGTGTTGCTGTCGCCCTAGGCCGTAGCGCTGGCTGCGGCGTAGGCGAACGGACAGAGGCCAGCGCGGGACGGCTCGGGTTGCCGGCCGTGCGTCCGTGCTGCTTGACCGGCACGAGCGGCGAGCCGGCCATGGCCCATGGACGGCGATTCCCACCTCGCCTAACCTAACTGTAAAAAACGGTGCGACGACAACGGAGCTCTGCCCCCGTCCTGATACATGTGACGCCGTTCGATTTCTCAGCTGAAATGGACACCGCAACGCCGAGGAAACTGCAAAAACAGAACACAATCTCCATGTCGGACAATCCAGAAATATTACTGCTATTTGGATACCAAATCAGACGATTGGAAGAAGTACAAGCTCCAACCAGTCCCTCTCCTGCAAGTTATGTAAGTCATTTAGAGATAGTCAATGCTGAATACAAGTGCAACGCGGCGATACCAAAATCTTGTTGGATATCCACCAAATATCATGATCGTCGAATTTCCATCTAACGACCGATATTATTCCTAATAATTGATATATTGTAAAATAAAAAATCATATTAATGGGTGGTTTTAATTTACTTTTCTTCATGCATGGCCAGAAATTTCTAGTTTGTACATGAATCAACAAAATTCACATAAATCCAAAAATTACTGATAATACACGGTATTTGAAAAATTCATTGATAATTTGTGCACGGATCGTAAATCCGTTGGACGTCCTAGATAAGCGGGGGACATCCAACTAGGTGTGGAGTTGCATTTTCCTATCAAGTGAACACAACCACAATTTATAAAAATTTAAATTCTAAATACTTATAAATTTGACCAAATAAAGAAGACCGCAGCAATCCATCGCGTAAGCAAGGATCCACGGAAAAGCACTGACACTTCACGCCGCAATCTAGAACTATCTAAATTAGTTGCAAATAAGCTTGATACTCTCGTACTTCACAAACATCTACCGTGTTATTTCCCACATTCATGCACTCTAAAACAGTCTTCCAATAGTCTCTTAGATACTTCAGGATTCAAAAAAGATGCATACAAACACACTACAATACATGAACATAATGCATTTTTTAAGAAAGTATACTACCTAAACATTTCAAAGTAGACAAAATACATTTTGCAATGTAATAGATTTTACATTTAGCATTGCAGAATGCATTTAGTGATAAAAGTTAGACATGTGAGAGAAATATGTATCTTAATATACATGAGCGTGTTTATGTTGTTAATTATTCCCGTTATGCCTACAAAGTATAGCATCCAGTACAACTCATCAGAGGTTGTATCGGGATTATCTAGGACCAAGTAAAAAAGTTTAATACAAATATTTTGTTCCCCTTCAATTGTTTTGAGATGGTTTATCTTAATTTGAAATCATACTTGGTGGAGAGGAAGCCATGTTAATAAGGAAGCATCTAGAGAACACGGACTTTTCTCTCCTGACAGCCAGCGCAGATGCAATCATGCGGCTGGTGAGGGGGTTGAATAAAACAGAGGGTCATGGGATTAGTGGAACAATTACGGGCGCATACGTGTACAAATACCAGACAAGTGGGCCATGGTTGTGTCATCAAAGCTTGATGGTACATAATCTAGAACTTCTACCTGCACAACGCATCGAATGAAGGATAGAAAAATTGTGGGGTTCTGATTAGATTAGATATGATTTTGTTCTCGATAGTTGTTTAGGGTGATGGATAACTCAGAACGCATGATTTGAAATATTGAAGTCAAAGATTAACGGGTGACTAGGATTTAAAATAATTTGAACTCACTTGTATTTCATTTTTTTGGGGGGGGGGGGGGGGGGGGGAGTTCTTTGGCAATTAGGTTTTCTTGAAAATCGGTGAAACGCAAGTGAAAAAAACTGAAGCTTATTTAGTTAGATTCCTCAAGGATCTCCCTCCCTAGCCATCCAAACTTCTTGATACTTTGGGGATCAGGAGTCACCAACTATCGAATCCCTTGCGGATCTTGGTCCTCTTGGGTTCCTTGGAGCGCTAGACAGAAGATTGGTTTTGGAGCTTCGATCTTGTTGTAAGAAGCTTCGAAACATTGTTGGGAGTCTCCAATACAATTATGGAGAGCCCCAAGCTTGTTGTAAAGGTTTGATCGACATTTAAGAAGTCGACCTCATAGTGAAACGAGCTAGGCCCTCGCGTGAAAGGCTCACGAAGAACAAGGTGAAGCACAACCGTGCTATTGGAGTGCCTAGTCGGCTCCACACCTCTTCAACGTAGATGTATTTCCTTTGGGAAGGAACTACGTAAAACTTCTCCTTGTGTCCCCTATTGCGGTTATCTTTTACCTTTACTATTTGTTTCCGTTGTGCTTTATATCTTGCTTGTATCACATAGGTTGCTATCATCTAGTTGCACATCTAATCAACCTTGTTATATCTTGTTTAGTCATAATTAAAAAGAAAAGTGTCAAATTTTTAGTCGCATATTCACCCCCTCTAGTCGACCATACCGTTCTTTCAACGGTGATACTACGCTGGTATGCGAGCATACCTCAGATGTGTATGTCATCTATTTCGACATTAGATTGTCGGATGTTTGCAAAATAATATTCTCAAAAAAATTGATTTAGTAGCTATGTGCTTTAAATCATGTTGGAGACTTGGAGATTTGCTTTTTGCTGACGCTAGAGGACTAATTATGGACTGTAATGGGTTTATTTGTGTTGAATTCGAATGCTAATGTGGACTGTAACATGGACTGGACTATGAAACTATGACCTATGTGCTATTTGTTCCTGTTGGTACGGAATTATGGGCATTAGGATGATCATTATTTTCTTGTAATGGTCTATTATGTGTTAAATTTATGGGTATGTGATATATACTATGTCTTATATAAATTTGTCTAAATTTTGGAAATACTACAATTAAAACCGTAGTTTTGCTGCTTTTGGAAAAAAAAAATGCTGGTTACCGGTTGATCTCAACCGGTTACGAAGCGGTAACCAAAAATAATTAAAATTTCTTGTAGTTTTAATTAAAAATTTATTTTTGAATTTTGTCCGGTATTTATCCGGTAACCAACGGTAACCATGCATGGTTACCGGCAATCCCGAACCCCTCTGAGAGAAAAAAACAAACCAGTACCCTAGCTGAATCGCAGGCAGACCGACAGAGGCCAGCGCGGGACGGGCGTCCGTGCTGCTTGACCGGCACGAGTGGCGAGCAGACCATGGACGGCAATTCCCACCTCGCCTAAAGCCCTAAACGTGAAAAACGGTGCGACGACGTATCGTCCCGTACGAAACTCTATCCCCGTCCTACTCTCGAAAAAAACTCTGTTCCTGTCCTGATACATGTACTCCCTCCGTTCCAAATTAGATGTCATCCATTTGCTCAAAAGTGGATGTATCTATACTTGTACCATGTCTAGATACATCCACTTTTGGGCAAATGGATGACATCTAATTTGGAACGGAGGGAGTATGTGACACCGCAGAGGAAACTGCAAAATTGAACATAATCTTCATGTCAGACTGTCCAGAAATACTGCTATTGGATACCAAAGCAAAGAGCAATTCATCATCACGCGATTGGAAGAAGCACCGGAGATGGCCGGCGTGAGCATGCCGGCTGTCCCATAACCATGCTTGCAGGTGCCGACGAGCGCCAAGAGGAGCAGCACGCGTTGCAGTACCTTGTGTCACCCTAGCACGAGCTTGACCCGCCGGACCTGAGTGAGGATGCAAATGAATGAAAAGCGGTGACGCCACCGGACCCCCTTGAGGCGTTGGTGGAGGTCTGGAGCGGCACATCCTGAGGCTCAGAGCGGTCGCGTCGCGTGGGAAAGGTGGTGGTGGGGTGGCGGCTGGCGCAGTGACTCTTCAAGGGAAGTGCGGCGGTGTCCGGGAGCTCGGCCAGCTCCTGCTGCAGCGTGGTGGCCAAGATCCTGGGGCAGCACGGGGAGGCGGCACACATGAGCATCAGATCCAACCAGTCCCTCTCCTACAAATTACGCGGGCCATGAAAGCTAGTGAACTATGAACACAACCACAATTTACACAAGTTCAAATTCTAAATATTTTTAAAATTTGACCGAAGAAAGAACACCGCAACAAACCGTTGCGGAAGCGAGGATCCAAGGAAACACATTGGCACTTCACGCCGCAATCTAGAACTATCTAAATTAGTTGCAAATAAACTTGACACCCTCATACTTCACAAGCATCCACCATGTTATTTGCAACATTCATACACTCTAAAACAATCTTCCAACTGTCTTTTAGATACTTAAGGATCCAAAAAAGATGCATATAAACACACTACAATACATGAACACGATGCATTTTTTAAGTAAAGTCTACTACCCAAACATTTCAAACTAAACAAAGTACATTTTTTGAGATGTAATACAGTTTAGGGATGCATTTAGTGATAAAAGTTAGACATGTAAGAGAAACATGCATCTTAATATGCATGAGCGTATTTATGTTGTTAATTATTCCAATTATCCCTACAAAGTAGTATTGAAGACAGCTCGTCACATGTTGTATAAGAATCATTTAGGACCAAGTAAAAAAGTTTAATACAAATATCTTATTCCCCTTCACTTGTCTTGAGATGGTTTGTCGTAATTTGAAATCAGACTTGGTGGAGGGAAAGCGCCGTTAATAAAGGATCATTAAGAGGTTTTGATTAGGGGATATACCTAATCTCTGCATAGGGATTGACACAGTGTTAATTTGTAACATCATGAAGTTCATAATTGCTCGTTAATTACTTGACATCGGTCGGATGTTTATACACGAGGTTGAATTCGTCTAAATTTAGTTGACGGTTACTTAATCGATATGGTTATGTTGTTGCTATGTAGGTCGTGTTAGCATGGTTACTGAACTGCGGTAGAGTCAGGTTTGTCAATAGTGATCGTGCAATCTCATAATTGCAATAAATTACTGTTTTGGGTGATGTGATGTTTCTGCATATTCAAATTTTAATCTTATTGTGTGACTATGTGTGTAATTTTTTACTTCGCATCCTATCATGCAAAAACCTAGATGGCGTCCATGTCGAGCAGCTGACACATGGGCGGAGCCGCGGCCAACGGCTTTGGGCCACGCAGGCTCACCATCGACAAAGCGACAGCCATGCGCGACAATGGGTACCACACGCCGCTGCGGGCAAGTTGGTGCTTATCAATGTTGATGAAACTCTTTTTGCTTCGTCCATGAGGATGGGTATTGGTGTTGTGGTGTGAGATCGCAGAGAATAGCGCTTAGCTTTTTGCAGTAAGTAGATCAAGGAGATCACATTCACAAAACTTGTAGTTTGTTGGGGTACCCTATCGGGAGGAAAGCTTTGGTTATACTATTTAGTCAATGGACTGCATGTCATTTGTTCAATGCATCAAACGAGACACAGGAGAGGGCCAACTCGATTAAGTAATTTACGGTATTAAGGATATTTTGTTGTCTTATCTTTCGGCATATCTGCTTCATATTAGTCGTCTCTGTAATTGTTTGGCTCATTTGTCTTGCTATGTTTTGTGAACCCTAGGTTGCTCGGGATGGCATGATGTAACCCCAGATTTCACCCGGGAGACTATGTGTAAGATGTTATTTTAAGATCTGACTTAGCGAAAAAAATTAGGAGTGTCTGTCTTTGAGATTTATATACACACAAGATGAAAATACACACACAGTGTTATTAGTCAAACCATTTGTACTTAACTTGGAAACGGAATTGATCATTTTTCTTTTTATCACACTTTGGAAAATAAGAGATATTTAAGATTTGATCATCCTAAAGAATACTACTAAACTTTTATGTTTGGTGTGCGTGTGTGTTGGTAGGCGTATGCATAGTAGAGCTAGAGCACTTGTCATAGCGGCTCGACTATTCGACGCAGTGTAGGTGGGCAGAATGTTGCTGAAGAAAAATGTAATCGTCGCCGGGGAAGGCGACACGACGCCGACGGCCAGTCTCGATGGAGGCCGTCGCCGTGAAACCCGCACGATAGATCGAGGCGTCTTTCCCTGTGGGGCTGTCCGCGGCTGGGACGCGGAGCACGGCGCGCCACGCGGCGGCGACGGCCTCGCTCGATGCCGCACGCCCATATGTACGGACGCGTGTTGCTGTACTAGGCCGTAGCAGCGCCGGCAGACGGACAGAGGCCACCGGGAGGCGGGTGCGTCCGTGCTGCGTTCGACCCGCACCAGTGGCGAGGCGGTCGTGGGCGCCGCCGTACACCTCGCCGGAACAACAGGACGGTGCATGGTGCGATGTCGGATTGTCGGGATGATTAATTAGTCGTCCTGGATCTGCTGTTGCGCTGTTTGCAGATTTCAGGTTGTGATTATCACCCCGTGCGAGAAAATACATGCGTGACGGGGAAATCGCTGCCAGAGTTGCGGAAGTCACAGAGAGGCGCTCCGGCTCCGGCTCCAATCCTCACCCGACAAATGATGATTCCTCCATATGCTGGCAAAGGCTAACAGGATATTATGTTCTTCTTTGGTCTTACACTTTTACTGGTCCTCGATCCACCAAGAATGCGTAGAGCTCAGCAGGTTACCTGATTTGTGCATCGCGTGAGTTGTAAGTGGATTATACCTGAGTGTTTTTAGTCTGCGCCGTGATTTGTTTTGCATGTGACTTGCAACCGACCGAGAATTAACTTGATTCTCCATTCAGAGTTAATAGCGGAAACCTACAACATTTTTAGCGGAATTTATCGGTGTTTCAATCTCATTTACATACCAGATTTTTTCGAAGTTTTCACAGAAAACCCAAACCACACTCTGATGAGAAATTGACAGCCGTCCGACACCCAGTCCCACCTGTCAAGAAAATTAACACTTAATCTGACAGTGGGTCAAATTAAAAAAAGAGAAAATAAAAAAATCTGTTTTTTTATCTGGGTGAGATGGACATGGGACCCACATGTCAGTCTCTAATTATTGTTCTCCTCTCTCACCCCTGTTGACCAGGATGCAGGGACCGCTCGATCCGCTCCAGCTCGTCGGGTCGGTCGAGCTCCTCGCCCCCGGCCGCCGCGCGCCTCTTCCTCATGGACTCCCTCCACGCCCTAGAGGAACGCCGTCATGCGTGTGGCGGTACTGGAACCCGATCATCGTCGAAGCCGCCGTGCGCGTCCGGCCCTCCGAGCACAGCGCCGACGAGCACGTTGGGATCAGCCCCGGCGGCGTGAGGTAATGGAAACCGGCGTCGCAGTCGATGCGGCCCGGGTGCGCGCGCATGGACGGCATGGACGCGCCCTTTCCGGGTACCTCGCCCCGAACCTCAACTTGTACGACCACCATGTATGTCCTCCCCGCCCGATTCTTCCCTAAGATGTAGACATGTAGTCCACCTGCCGCTTCGCCAGCGCCATCTCGTGGTGGCCGACTAGGGAGGTTTGTTTTATAAATTTAGATATTTTATTAGGCTGACAAGTGGGGCCATAGTCCATCTCACGAAAACAATTTATTTTCTTATTTTTTATATTTTTAAACCTATTTTGGTTATTTATTTGGCTGGCAGGTGGGACCGGGTGTCAGACGGCTATCAATTTCTCATTAGAGCGTGGTTTGGGGTTTCTGCGAAAACTTCGAAAAAATATGGTACGTAAATGAGATTGAAACACCGAGTGGTACCAATTGGTAATTTTCTCTAAAAATGTACTCCCTCCATTCATAAAAAGGATGTCCCAACTTTGTCTAAATTTGCATGTATGTAGACATACTTTAGTGTGTAGATACATGCACATTTAGTCAAGGTTGAGACATCCTTTTATGAACGGAGTAGTAGGTTTCCGCTATTAACTCTCTCCGTCCACAAAGAACTTGTTGCTCCCATTCTTTTTTTTACTGGTTTTTTATATTGCTCAAAAGATTCTTCTCTACTTCAGTGCGGAAAGGATGCCCTATCAAGAAGTGTGAAAATTGACAAATTTGGCCTTTTCAGATTCTTGAGCACAAAATGAACCAAATCTTCAAAAAGTTAATAATCTAACCCTTTTTTTGCATGGCGGCTTGAGGTATGCGCCATACTATATTGCACGAACGGGGTAAGCCTTCGTAGTCTCATAACGCCGTCAGTCGTCATAGTTCAAGGCGTACATGTATATATCATGGCACTATGCAATCTAGCATGATGCCGCTGGGCCTGGCCTAAAGAAAAGGGCAAGATTGTAAAAAGAAATATATATATTCAGTTTATTTTGTGTTAAAGTTCCAAAAGAAAGTCAGTTCTATCAAATGTAACTCAAAGAAGTAGACTGAACGATGGTAGATGCTTCTCATTCTGTACCTATTGGCCGTCCCAAGACACTTATTGGTTAGTGATTACCAGTGGCGAAGCTTCGTGGGGGCGAAAAGGGCTGTCGCCCCCCAGCCCGCGAAGAAATTGCCTAATTTGTATAGGTATTTGGCCCATATATCAAAGAAAAATCAGCCCAAAGCACAATATTTAGCCCCCCCCCCCCCAGCCCATTGCCCCCCAGAATTTTGGCCCAAGCTTCGCCACTGGTGATTACCCTTGAGATGCCATTTGAATACAAAGTACAGAGCAGGCACACATTTTCAATTTATTAATAAACCCAGTGTAACTTCCAAAACATATTAGACCACAGAAAGTGTCAATAATCATGCCAATGTTCCACTTATACTCTAGAATATTATATATATGTTTAACTAATCACATGCTAAAATCCTGCATTACGATATTTGTTAGACCTTATGTTTTAGAAATATATATCATATATATGTATACACTACATAATTTATGAAATTTTCATAAATTATTTCATTTAGGATATAATGTAACAAAGTATAGTTTAAATTCAGCACACTGCAAGTGTATTTTTCAACCATGTGCATTATATATAAATGAAAAACAAAGCTAGAATTAACATTTATCAATTTTGTTACATGGTTAACATGCAAATAAGAAACAGAAACTCATACTCGTTAAACTGCGGCATGCTAAAAAAAGTTCTAAGTAAGTATACAAGTTTAATATAAATTATATTAAGCTCAGCTCGCCGAGGTACCAATTTTTTTCCATCAACTCTGTGTATAATTGCGAAACAACCTCCTCCTTCTCGGATATATAGCACGAAAGCCCTTTTGATTATGTCGATGTTATAGTACATAAGCTCGCACATGGAAAGAAAAACATCAACCACTCATTTTAGGATTTTAGTACTTCAAGTCATACATCGGTGCTCCAAACACGACCTTTTAGTTTTAGTTTAGTCTGAAACATCACGCGGTAGGTCACCTCCAATCCAAAGTGATTGTAAACAACTACATAAGCATATGTTTCTACCACACAAAGGCTAAGTGATTTGCTTACTATTTGTGACTTTGACATGAGGTTTACCATTGTGGTTGCTGGTTGGCCGGGCTCTGCACATGACACTCGAATCCTCAATCAAGCATTAACAAAATTCACAAATTAGTTTCCTATACCTCCAAAAGGTAGAAAAATGTCTCCTGTGTTACTCAAAACGTGCTAACTTGTTTTTTAGACAAGTACTATCTTGTGGATTCCATTTATCCAAACCGAACTAGATACCTTGATCCTTTCAAGGGAAGTACATATCATCTACCGGAAATCCGTATTCTATGTCAGCGTGCACCTCAAGGGAAGTTTGATATATTCATTTTTTTGCATTCTTCCCTTCGCAATGTCATTGAGCGTGCATTCAGGGTCCTGAAACAAAAGTGGCGCGTATTGAAGGCTATGCCAAGTTTCCCACCTCGTACACAGAAGCATATCATTATTGCTTGCATGGCGTTGCACAATTTTATCCGTGACAGAAAATTGCGGGATGAGGAGTTTGATAAATGTGATGATGATGAGGACTACATGCCTGAAGCAGCACAAGCAGCGACACAAGCAGATGAGATGAGGTTCCATAAGAGGAGAACCAGGTGACCATGAATACCATTTGTGATAGGATAGTGAATGCTTTGTTTATTGCGAGAGCAACCTAGGATAGTTATGTCGATGTCGAATTATCATGTTTTGAACCATGTCTTCGTGCAATATCTATGTCTTTTGAGATAAACTTATGACATCCCCTTCTATATCGAGTAGCTATATGTATAAAATATTCTGAAATGAAAAAATTACATCTTAAATGGTCACATTTGTAATGTGTAGTGTACAAATTGTTGTTTTGCGATCAATTAACATATCTATAGTTTCTCAGACCCACATGGGTTTTACATACAGTTCGTATTGAATCCACAGTTCACAGTTGTTCTAACCAAATAACTTCTAGATTTCCCACAGTTGTCAGCTCACATCAGCTTTTCCACAATAGATTCTTCACAACTGATTTTCAGGAATCTACATCTCAACCAAACACACCCTCAATCCAAAAACTTTACATCGCCCGCCGCAGGTATAAAGTGAATGAAGTGTTCGACGCCTTTTTGAGTGGCGATACGAGGTCAGCGGCAAGAAACAAAGACCACAATAGCAATTTGGCCAAAATTTTGACCCTAGTGTTCGTCCTAAGCGCCCACGATGCACATGATTTTAGAGCAGGCTTAGCACTTTGATCTGCCAAAAATCATGTGGCGTCCACATTGCTCGTTTTAGAGTGCGGGTACCTAGTGTAGGACTTTATTAGCAAAATCATACAGCATTAACAGTTTTGCACCAGTAAGGCCTCACTTTGCACACTCCCTCTTTTGGAACCATCGGTCCACCTAACAAATTTTTGACACCTAAAATTCTTGTCTCCCAATTCTACATAGCAAACTATATACCCTGAATCCTAACACAACCAAGTTCTCTTCTTTGTTTCTTCAAATTTCAAAACTTGTAACAGGTATCGGGCCTAATTTGCAAAAACTTCTATGTGATTCTACCATGAATAGCATTTGATCATGTGAGTAATTATATAATAACTACCAACCGAAAAGTTATCTCCAATAACCAGCACAGCCTAAATCGAACAAGCAGTGTTCTAAAGCATTATACTCCCTCTGTTTCTGAAAACAAGGTCTTTAACTTTTTAAACTCAAACAATGTACGTTTTGATGAAATTTGTGATTGTTTTTAAATATTTGTAATACCAAATAAATATCGTTAGATATATCATAAAATACATATTCATATGATGTCAATATTCTATTATAGTTATTGCCTGTTGTTTCTTAAATCTTAGGCAAACATTACATTGTTTGACTTAAGAAATGATGCCACAATCTAGAAAATTATCATGGCTGCCCACACAAAAAATATGGCCAAACCTTTCGTATCATGCCTCCCAAAACCATATCGTATTTGCACAAGAAACCATAGGGATGATAGGGAGAGAACCAACCATTATTGGCACACAATGCGTGCCAAAATTAGTATCCGCTTCACCGTCTATCAAGTTGTTGTTGCACCATCTTGCCTTTGTCGATGAAAAGATTGAAGCTCTAGTCACTTATGACTACGGAAAGCATATTCGCTAAATAGTATAGAGTGCAAAGCGGTTTGGCCTCTCTCGTGCACACCATTCACCAACTTGGCATTCACGACGGTAGATTACGTCTGATGGATGTTGCTTGGTTCCAAGAGGCAATTTATAACTTCATGGACAAGTCACGTGTTAAGTTTTTTTTTACCTTAACAGTAACCTTTATTAGTCGACAATTGTCATATCTTTTACAAGCGCAGGCATAAGAAAAGAAGATGGATCACCTTGCCAATGTCTCAAAGTGCAAGTTTGTGTATCTTCAGTTCCTCATTCGCATGGTGTCCTATCCTTAGAACAGAAAAGCCCTCGCTATGTAACGGTCAACTAGCCTAGTATTCTGAGAGAAGCTGATGGAGGGTAGCTTCTGGGAGAATCTGGAAAATAAGCTGAAAAGAAGGGGGCCTTTATGTCTTGTAGAATTCTTTTTTTTGACGTGGAACATTTGAAAGGAGCAGAATCTCTGGATCTTCAATGACGAAAGGCAAACTTACGGCGAGGTGGCTCTTATAGCCTTGGTAAATTTGCGAATGCACAACTTGTTTAGTTTAATTCACCGTAATTTCTTGGAGTTTAATAGTAGTATTACTTAACATGGAAAA
Organism: Poa pratensis; assembly: GCA_947311845.1. Classification (NCBI taxonomy): domain Eukaryota; kingdom Viridiplantae; phylum Streptophyta; class Magnoliopsida; order Poales; family Poaceae; genus Poa; species Poa pratensis. Next base: position 9,294,465 of record CAMZMU010000065.1, read on the forward strand.
AAGCCGCACGTAAATATGCACATAAAACCAACCCCACTTGATCCAAATAAAAGGCAGTGCTGCCGCCGATTAATAGGCGATAACTCCGAAAATATTTCCTTTCCTTTAGACGAAAATAAAAATAAACTTGAGGGCAAACATGTAATATCCCTACACCAGGTCCACCACCGAGTCACCCAAACACATCTCCGTGGACGTGGAGTCGAGACGCCCAGCCCAGATCGCTGCCGTCCCAGTCAGACTCCGCCTCCAAATCTCGCCCGAAGGAAAGGGATTTACGGCGGCGATGGCGGCGACCGGCGACGATGTGCCCATCATCCAGGCGGAGAACCTCACCAGCAACGTCAGGTCCATCCTCTACAGGTACGCGCCTCTCCCACCCTCCCTCCCTCCCGCCCATACCTTCTGGATGCGAAACCCCCCTCTTCTGGATGCGTTCGATGACCCGATCTGATCTGCGAGCGTGCTCAGTTTTACGGTAGCTTGTTTAGGTGTGATCCGAGTTTTATCATGGGTAACTAGCGTAATTACGGGTCACTAGATGTTTCTCTGCAAGTATTGGTAGGAAGGGAACATGGGAGTGGAATTTTGTCTGAGCAAGAGGACGACGGGTGTGGAGTTCGTGGTTTCTCCGGAGCTACGATGCGGTGCCGTAGCCACGCTAGGTTAATATGAAACACCAGTACACAGTGAATTAGAACTCTTGGTAGCTGCGCGATGGTGGTCGATAGGATGAACAGACTTAAAATCATGTGCCTAAACTTTGACTTAACGATTTCTGGATAACAGAGGTGAACTGCTGCAGTGGTACGATACGATCAGTGAGCAACTATTTGCTAAACGTGACTACCTTTAGGTTGAGCACCCATATTAGATCCGCTAGGTATATCTGATTTTCGAGTGGGTCAGGTATAGAAGTGATGTTATCCTTTATTCCTTATGTTTGGGACTCATGTGGACAGCTGTTTAGACAAAGTAATTACACTCTCGTAGCTGTTTTAATGTGTTTGATTGGTACTGGACATGCATAATACTGCGGCGGTACACGGGCTTCAAACACTGATTATTTTTTGTGCGATGACACACTATCCAGTTTCCTGTTTCAGTTTTGTTGATTACTGTTTTTCTACTATAAGGAAACATCATAGACATTTCACTTTTTTTTAGTTAACCAAACATTGTTTTGTCCTAAACATGATGATTTCTTTGTGTTACAGTCGGACATTCTTGTCGATCACTGGCGGAGTTGTTGCTGGTATCTGGGGATTCACGGGTCTGACGGGTTTCATCTTCTACTTTCTGATAATGATGGTAGCATCTCTTGGTCTCTTGGCAAAGTCAAAGTTCTCAGTCCACACATACTTCGACAGTTGGAGCAGGATTTTAGTCGAAGGAGTTTTTGGCGGCCTTATGGTAAGAATCATTGCCGTCATGATATATTGTGTGATTTATCACTTGTAGCCAAACTGCCTACATTTTAACCCTTGGATGTTTGTAGCCTACCTGCCTACATTTTAACTCTTGGATGCTATTTGATGTACTGTTGAAATATGTCATATACACACAGTGCTGTTTATAATTGATGTGGTGTTCTCATCAATACTGTCATCTTGGTTGTTTTTTAAGTTAATCTAGGAAGCTATTGAACATTGAGCTGGATCCAATGAGTTCTTATTTGGCACAGCTGTCACAAAACTTGATGTTAGGACTTAGGATTTACACAAGTATATGCAACTCTTGTTTCCCACTGTTAAAGATTACCTATAGCTTTAGATAATCTACGAGGACAACAAATACTATTAAAATGAGAGAGGATTAATTATCTACTAAGGTATCTATGTTATAATTAACGTTCAGTTGCGTCTTTTGATAGACGTTGTACAATTATCCAAACACAACAGTTGATTCTACTCAATTGCCATATCCGCTCTTTATATTCTTGTTTTCAAGTTTATCTAGAAGATTTTCTCATGAGAATGAGCCTTGCTTTATTTCATGATGCTAACATTATGATTTTTCATTTGCAGTCCTTCGTGCTGTTCTGGACGTATCCTTGATAAATTGACATCTGCAGTTTTTCTAATATGTTAAACGTCCTTATAAGTTGGACAGTTACTAAATTTTGTACCTGTGTTCCACCATCCTCTTTTAATGCTAAAGTGCCGTTATATTTTTTCTTCTTGAGTTCATCCTTGACACTTAACCAGATTTGCGTATGACATTGTCCACATCTTCTGATGGAAGGAGCTGAAGTCAGAAGAACACAGCATATCACATTGTCTGATCGAGAGGAGCTAAAGTCAGAAGAACAAAGAACATGCAAGATTTCCCCTAACATGATGGAACATCCGTTTTTGTTGTTAGTTATTACTACTACTATCTAGTTCGATGAACTTCAGCAATGTATATGCCAATTTGATGGCTAGTGTATCAGTTATCACGGTGTAAACCTGCAAGTCAGAAAAGGCGCAAACCCTCTTTCCCTGATGATCTGGAACAATTGCGTTGCTCATTTCCTGTATGCATGATGAATGAATTGCATTGATCACATTATTCAAATTACAGGCTAGACTGAAAATAATCTTCCTTTTATATGTCATGTTCTGAGACAGGGATTTAAGCATCTATGTTTGTGTGAAATATCTAAGACGGTTTGCTGGGGCATTTTACGGTTTCTTTGTTTTAAAGACCTTTCCATTCCATGAGCAGCGAATGTTGTTGCCTTGTCATTTTGGTTTCAGTCAACTTGCTGTGCCTAAGTTGCTCATGGTAGTGAACTTCTACAAAAGATCTTCTCTTGAGAAGTTAGCTTCAGGTTACAAAAAACAGTGCACTTACACCATATCAATGCACTGCGGCACACGCTACTTCTAGACTAGTCCAGTTCTGGTCTATACACACTGCAGGGAGAGCGCCTGCACATACACGGGGCTTGAGCTGCAGGGCGAAACCTAGCCCAGCTGAACAAACTGGCCATCAACCTTCCGAGTGACATGAACTGTCATCGTCGCCTTCCTTGCGCCTTTCATCAGCTCGAAGATGCAGACGTCGCCCTCGCCCAGCCTGTTGTCGCGGATAAACTTGGCCCAGCGCCTGCCATTGAAACCCCGGTTGACGCTTCCGTGGTAGTACTTGACATACCACTGCTCTTTTCGATTTGGCCTCAGAAGCAGCATGTCATGCGACTTTGTCTCAAGATGATTAGCTGCAAACTTGCTGGGGATGATCTGCAGCCAGAGCATTAGCCGGTTCAGCATTGGCTACAAGTCACACTCTAGTATCAGCATGGAGTTAGATATACATGAAGAAAGGGGACAGCATATTTAGGTACTTATAAGATTTATGGGTAAAGAAAGCTCCATGCTAACAGATGAAAAAGTTACATGGATGTAATCATGCATTCATCCTATGGCAGAACAATATATTGGACTGACCAGGATGTTGTTCGAACGACGAACATGAGCTTTCTGCAGGACAACCACATAAACCGGATTTCCCGGTTGAATCAACGCCAGCATGAATATCTGCTCCCGTTCGTCCGCATAACTTGCAAACCTTGAGTAGTACTAGTAGTCAGAGCCAATGTGCTCATCCTCACTCTGCCCTTTCTTCCTCGGTCGCCCCACGTTTAACTTGAGAGTCCCCATTGGTTGGATAACCATTCTCTTTCCCTGTGGAAAACCCATATTATGTTTACTGGATTATTATGTGGTTTACACATCAATCAATGCCACAAAAGTGCAAGTTATGAGGACACGCTGCAAAGTTTTTTTTGGGCTTTACTTGGCTCCTCTGAAGAAGTAGAGGCCTTGTGAGGAGACCCGACCGTCTGCGACAGCGGCACGATGGCATTGTTGCAATCGCTTAAAGGACAGTGTCCTTCAGCTTGCTGACCAACAATGTCATACTGTTTGCGCATGTTGGTACGCTCTTTATCGGCGAAGAAACAGGGCACTTTCTCATAGCCGCTCGAGTCGAAGATGTGCACATCAAAGGAGCCACTGCCACTGCATTTGAAGAAGAGAAGGTCGTTCTCCTGCAGCTCATGGGCCTTGGCGAATTCCTCCCATCCTGACATGAAGAACAACTCGTCGGCGATCTTCCCGACATCGACGCGCCACGTATCACCGCTGGGTGCTTTGAGGGTGAATGATCCCTTGGCGATCTGCGCGGTGAACTTGTTGGCGATGTTCTCCGGAATGCTCTAATATAAGAATATAAGATGTACATAGTAATTAAGCAGAGATCTCATGTAATCAGCTTGCCTCATTCGATGAGGATGCAATATAATTCATTTAGATGACATGAACCAACTAACTAATGCAACAAACCAACTGATCGATTGATGGATGAAAAGAGAAGGAAAAGCTAACAGTGAACTCTTTATCGGAAAAAATCTAATACTGAACTCGATTCTTATGAGCAGCCATACTTATTTGACTACATTTTCTAGAATCTGTAATCTAACCCCAATCTAATAAGAAAATAACCAGAAATTCAAATATCCATAGGATCAAGATTCAAGACCACAAAGACTAAAACACGGAGCAGTTAATTACTTACAATGCACTGTTGACAGTCTGCTGTCATGACCTTGACGAACATGATGTTGCTCACATCCATGTGCTCCCAGTAGTAGTGCTCCTGCCACTCCTTGCACCTCACACACCTCCCCTTCTCACCCATCGTCGTCTCACCTTCCGCCGCCATTGCAGACATGCGTGCAGCCTCGTCAGTTGCCACACCTCAGATCAATGGATGCAGTTCATTGCAGGCACAGGCGCTAATCTGAGGAAGGAGAAAAAGAAAGAGATTCTTGGCTTCTCCGATGAGGTTTTATCTACTCTCCTCGATGTCACCGAGAAGAGTGAGTGAGTGGGATTTGGACAGGTGTTGTAACCCAGACGGTTAACTGGCAGACCTTGCTGACTGACACGTGGAGACACGTGTTAGAGTGAGCTATAGTTGGTGCCGAGTGGAGAGAACAGTGAAACAAAACAAAGGGCAGTGAGTAATAGCACTCCATATCCAATAAAATAATTGTACTTGGGAACTAACCACGGTAAAGTCTAATCGGGATATCACACATGGCCTCACGTTAGTGTACTTTTGGTGCATTCTTAAAATTCATTTTCATCAAAACAGTATAGAGATTGACCCTTTAAAAATAAATACGATCCAAAAGATTCAAGTTCCGACATGCAAGAAAGAAACACAAAAGTTTTCCGTAAAGTTAATTACTTGAAAAAGATTCATAGCCAACCTGTCGAAAAAAGTTGATTCATTCAGCTCGGATCTGTGGGTTAAAGGACGGCAAAAGTCCACGATGATTTCACTTTGGGACAAGAGCAGTTTATCCGAGGAAAGCGTTTTGTAGCCGAGCTACATAGAGCTTGTTTTTAAAAAAAATTAGTATTTTTACGTTTCAAAAAATCGGGAAAAAAAATCTCAGATATAGATAGTGATAAGATCTATAAGTGTGCAAAATTTTAACTCGAAATTAGTTGTACCGTGGGCTGGAAAAAAAATGACAAATGAGTAGATCTGGGTGGTTGAATAGTACAAAGATTCAAACAATTGAAATTTTGCTCGATTTGTCTTTTTTGTGTAGCCAAAACTACAACGAATTTTGAGTTGCAATTTGGCACGCCTTTAGATATAGACATTATCTACCTATGGGATTTTTTCACGATTTTTGAAAAGTGAAAATGTAGATTTTTTTTTTTAAATTGAGATCCATGCAGCTCAGGCTCTATTCAGACTTTCCGCAGTTTATCCACTCTTCCGATTTTGGTCAAATTGGTGTCATAAGATATGGGTTACACATCTCTATTTTCAATGTTTGGATCGAATAATGGGCATATACATTGGTCAAGTACGATTTGATCTATGAGTTTCACAAAACTATGAAAGGCTAAATGGTAGCTGACTTCATTATTGAGCATTGGATTGATGAAGAGCATACTTTGAGTATCAACCTTGTCTCTCTGCTACCATAGAAATTATATTTTGTTGATTAGTCCGCAGCAATGGTAAAAAGTCAACTTTTTTCATATCTCTCCATGGTGATGTCGTTAAAGCCTCATTTCAATTGGAATATTTCTGCACCAACAATCATGCCGAATACAAAACTTTCCTATTTAAGTCAGAAGTCCTAATGGTTGCAGGTGTTAGGCACATTGAGTTTTTTCAGTGATTTATAGCAAGTTTCCCAACATATATCCACGATTCACAATGTTTCGATGAATCACTCAAAATTTATCTTGACACATTTCTAGATATAATTTCTACCTTTAATTATGTCACTAGAAAATTATGTTCTTGTTTTGTTCCGAGAATTACTAGAAAATTATGTAATACTGCTAGAGTGAGGCATTTTGGCTCTGAGTTACATGTAGCTCATGTTTTCAAAAACTCAAAATCGGCATTTTTTGTTTCAAAAAATCGAGAAAAGGATCCCATATGTAGATAGTGTCGACATCTACAAGAGTGTAAAAAATCAAATCGAAATTCATTATATTTTAGGTTGGACAAAAATGAAAAATGGGTGGATCTGGTTGCCGAAGAATGCACAATTTCATAAAATTGAAAATTCCCACATTTGTCTTTTTTGTGTAGCTCAAAATACAATGAAATTAAGTTGAACATTTACACGCTCATATATCTCGACACTATCTGCATCTGGGATTTTTCTACTCCGTAGATTTTTACAAACACAAAAGTGCCAATTTTGAAAAAACGAGCTCCATTTGGACACGTGCTATGATAAGCATAACCATGTGAATGGTTTGGTATATGGGCCTAATTCCAGATCCAAAGTCGCAGGCCATGGTTTCTCTTCCAAAACCCAATTCCCAAACATCATCACTCCTCAGTCCTCCCACTCTGGCCCCAGAACCCTAACCTCCTCGTCCACCATGGCCTCCTCCCTGCTCCGCTCCGGCCACCGCCTCCTCCTCCGCCACCACACCCGCTTCCCCGCGGCCTTCTCCACGGCCGCCGCCGAGGAGCTCATCGACGTCCGCAAGCTCCCCACCGACTACGACCCGTCGGCCCCGCCGTCCCGCCCGCCACCCTCCGACCGCGTCTGGCGCCTCGTCGACGACGTCTCCTCCCTCACCCTCGCCGAGGCCGCAGAGCTCTCCTCCCTCCTGCTCCGCCGCCTCGACATCCCCTCCGCGCCTCCCATCGCCATCCTCAACTCCGCCGCTGGCCTCGGCGGCGGCGGCGGGGCGGCCGCCGGCGCGGCCGGAGACAAGCCGGCCGCGGCAGCCGAGAAGACGGTGTTCGAGCTACGGCTCGAGGGCTTCGACGCGGCGAGCAAGATCAAGGTGATCAAGGAGATCCGGACGTTCACGGACCTCGGGCTGAAGGAGGCCAAGGAGCTCGTGGAGAAGGCGCCCGCGGTGATCAAGGGCGGCTTGTCCAAGGAGGAAGCCCAGGCGATCGTCGAGCGGATGAAGGCCATCGGCGCCAAGGTCGTCATGGACTGATCGGATCGCCTGCGCTCGGGCATTCCTAGGTGAGATCCTGCCGAATTGTATGCAATGTATCAACCGCATTTCATTATGACGTGGTATTTGATTTTACATTGTTTCACCATGGTACTAGCCGTCTATCCATGTTCCGAACATGTGATCCTAGACCTCTTGATTAATTCGATGTGATGCATTTGTAAACTTGCAGTTGTCAATTTGTAAGTAAGCCGAGTCACCAGTTTTAGACTTGTGCAATGCTCTGCTTTGCTCTGTATGAATAATATCACATGTCAATCTACCTTGAGTTGAACTGAATCCTTGTATGTTGTTTTCGAGTAATTGTCCAATATATATGCAAAGAAATTAAAGAGAGAATAGCTAAATACCACTAGTTAAAAAATAAAGTTCCAAAATACCATTACTCAAAACCAAACTGGCAAAAATAGCAGTCATTTCAGTATTTTTCACGCCAACATTACCACTACCGTCTAATTGAAACTAATGGACCACAAAAAGACAGATGCCCTTGCCTCTTCACATATCACACTCTACATTCAACACAAATTAAGCAAAACATTTCAGCAGCAAATAAGCAAGCATTTCAGCAGGCAGCAGCAGAGGCCGCACCAGGTGAGCACCAGAGCAGCTGGCGCCGTGTGGGCGAACAGCAAATAGAGAAGGGCATTTCTGGAATATCAAAAACACTGGCAGCTTAACCCAGTGTTGACCAAAGTAATTTGCTGGACAACTGACGGCCGTGATATTTTGTCATGAGAAAACTGAAATCATTGTTATTTTGGCACTTTTGTTTTGACTAGTGCTGTTTCGGAACTTTTGGAATTTGTTTTGACGGTACTGTTTGACAACGCAATATGTTTTGAGTTTTGACTATGTGCAGGTACTGTTGAATGTCTTGACCATATGCTTACCATGGTTAATGGATGCAAGCAATTTGGGACTCCTTGTGTCAATTGAACATTGTAAGGCCCAGAGGTCTTCCGAATGCTGGCTGCTCTACATCGATGTCATGATGCCTTTCCTCCTTTTTTTTCCCTGTCTTATGATAGATTTTATGCCTCCTAACACGAAATGTGGAATAAATCATTTCTTAAAAATGAGAGAAAAAGATGCTGAGCTGGTTTAGTTAATTTATAGCTGCAGCTTGGCTGCTTTTGTGTGTAACTCAAGTTGCACTTATGATGACATGCCATTTGGTTACTTCCAACAGCTACTTGTCTCTGATGTACTTGTCATTCATTTTTGATTGAGTTGTGCTGAAGGATTCCTTCGCAACATGAACTATGGCGTGCGACACTTTCTCAAGTTTCCCGTGTCAAAAAATGCGGTAGCTCTCTAAGATTGTTGTAGCTCATCAAGCAACCAGAGCTTCATCCTGTATATTCGTGATCGCACGAGAGACAAGTTATGAGATGGGGTTGAACATCGGCACAACATGGCATACAGACATACAGGTGAACTGTGGCTAGTTCTCCTTAGCCTGAAACTCAAAGAACACCTTCAAAAAATATTAGGTAAAGTTTAAGAAATTGTACTTCACACCAGACTTGAATCTCCAACCTGCAGCTACGGCAGATGCATCAAGTCATGGTAAAAAAATCCATGAGCCGATGGTACAAAAGATGCGACCAACCAATATATCAGGCCGGACAAATTTGAACCAAACTATTAGGGTTGTACCAGAAACCTAATGTCTCAATCTATGTCCAAAACTAAATTCTATTCATCATTTAAGTTGGTACAGAGTTGTCAAGATTGTGCTAAGATTTGTTCATATTTTCTTTACCAGATGACCACAGAAGCTGCACTTTTTTTTACTTTCATAAATAACATAGTGATGATTGCGTGATATCTCTCCTGGTTTCAACTTTCGGCAAAACTGCAACAGACAACTACGGGACTAGTTGGTTATTTTCTTTAGTTCTTCACCAAACTCGTCTCTCTATACATTCACAGCTCTCAAAACAGAAAACAGAATGAGCTTTATATTGTAGACTTCTCTACAATGCCACAAGATCATTTGCCGTTCGCTTCAAGTTCAGGTCAATGGATCAGAACAAATTAGACTGCAGCAGCCCCCTTCTCCGCCGTGCTTTCGCCAAAAGCTCTTTCACGCGCTTTGTCAGACTGCAAGACCAACAATAGCTCAGTTGCATACAAATCGGGTTTTCTCTTTCACATACGATAAAGACTACTGTTGAGAAATTGCAAAGTTTGAGATAAAAGAACAAACCATCTTTTGATAGTTGCTGAAGAATGTTATGACAGCGAGGAGTAAGAATTGCATTATGGAACCGCATGAAATGCCCATCCAAAGGCCTTTCCCTCCCAACTTCAAAACAAACCCAAGAAGGAGAGACATTGGGATTCCAAAAAGATAGAACGAACCAAGGTTGACATACGCTCCCAGGTGCTGCCACCCACACCCTCGAGCGATACCTGAACAATTAACATACAGTATGTATTAACATTAAATATCAATGCATCTGGCCAAAAATATACGTAGAGAATAGAAAGAGCAGATTCCTCTCTATTGGAGTTTAGTAATATATGATGTCATTATACACGAGGATCTTGCCAGTGTCTAAAGTAAGCTTATGTTGGAAGTGCCAAGCAAGAGCATGTGTTTGGGCAAGTATGGTTCATTATTTTGGCTTGTCCAGAGCTGTCGACAAGCATGGTTTTGCACAAAATATTTAAATGCACCTGTGAAGCAAATAACAGTTTCACTAGCTAGAAGAAAGGTGCAATTGCATACTTAGTGAGGTGGCGCCAACTTAAGGTTACATCCCAGCCAGATGTGTGTGGATGTAAACACCGGCATCCATGTTCACATAATAGCACATGTTTGAAAGAATAAACAAGTAACTCCCCAAGTAACAGTGTCGGCTTCCACAACACAGAATAGCATTAGTATAGTGAAACATCAAAACTCTTAATTAAGTGACACCTTACCTGATAATGTCTTTGCGAAATCAGCATGACTCACAAATGACAATATCACTTGCTACCTAGCAGGGATTGTTACCAAATTGGATAAACGCTCACACATTGAGTTATAGAAATCAAACTACAGGCTGAATATATTGTAGTACGGTGTCCGGGTACTGCTAAATCAAAGGTTTAAAACATCGCAGATACAGCTGGAAGCTCCATATCTGTTCACTCTTTCAAAGGGAAGGTAAAACTGATAGATAAACTAAAAGATAGAAATTTTTAACCTGAGAGAACTCCTTGTAAGCTATCAGCAGCGACTGAGATGCAAATAAAGGGAACCATTGCGTTGACATACTCAACTACGTCCTTATCACTGCTATATGCATAGCCCAAGATGCGCTGGGATGCTAACAGAGCCCCAGTGATGATAGTTGCCTCAGTCACAGCAACAAACATCACAACGCGGACAGCCAATCGAGCACCTTCAGGATTCCCGGAACCTAACTCATTTGATACTCGAGTACTGCCCATTAAATAAAATACAAAATGGAGTTAGGAAAGAATAATTTCGTCCCAAAAACTGTACAATATGCAAGTATGTTAAGCTTTTACGTACCTTGCAGCAGCACCAATTCCATATGCTATAGTATACATCAACGTGATTGTTGTCATGCTGCACAAAAGTACGAGCATAAATACAATGCAAATATGACGATAAGAGCATATTACCTTACATGGGAAATCCTTACCATGTTGAAAGAACTGAAGTTTGCAGCTCCGGATTGGGTAGAAGTCCTGACAGAAGAATAATAACCTCAAATGACCACCATTCAAAACTGGAAGATGCATAAGAAAACTCATGAGCCCGAGGAGACGAAATATGACACACGGACATTCTGAATCACATTGCTGCAATTACCATAACATTAGTGCAGATGGCAGAGCTAGGCGCATGAACACACCAACTCCACTGAAGGCATCCTTTGTAGGAGGTGAGAATGTCTCCTTGCACGAATTTGAGAATCCGATGTATGCAACAAGCATGAATACGTTCAACCAGTATGATACACTTATTGCCAAAGCTGCTCCAAAATACCCCAGGCTGGTCTTGAACACCAGTAACCAACAAAGAGGAATGTGCAAGAGCAATGTTGCAATGGAGGACCAAAGCATAGGGATTATAAGACTCTGAGACTGCAGAAATTTTGTTAGGGGCTGGCTGACAGCGTATGCAAAGAGCCCTGGAATCAACCAGACTATGTATCTCCCAGCTTCCCGTGAGATCACGGGGTCTTGACCTATGAGGATCAGGATTTTTCCCATGAATACCCATAGAAGTGCGATTGGAATGCTCACAGCTGTCAGCGTGACCATAGCTCTGTAGGTTTGCACTCCCAATCTGCCGTACTGTTCAGCCCCGTAAGCTTGGCCACATAGAGTTTCTAAACCGCTCGCCATTCCAATCTGTTCTACAAAGTAGAATATTCAGAATACCAGTGTTAAATATAGACAAATCAAACAAAACAATTTTGTTAAAACTGTTCAGGATATTACAAAGATGCACAGTGATACTGTATTGCTAAGCCCACACATCACAAGATTGTTGCATCAATATAACATTTTTTTCTATAACTTTGAACATGTCAAATAGCAAAGTTATGTTTGAAGGTTGGATTGAACCATAGTTCTATTCTTGCATTAACCATTCGGTGGAGCTATATCCCAGTTTGTGAAATAATGACAAAAGACAGAACCACTCCTGATTCCCTTTTAATATTCTTATAGCAATATGCTTGAGAGGCTTATAATGCTAAAACTTCTACCTTTCCAACACACCTCTTTCACCAAAGAAGTTAAGACACATTGGACCATATGTCGGAATTGAATAATATCATCGCACCACCCCGTGGTAAACTGGTAATACACTGATGTTACTAGTAGCAACCTATGTTCAGGGGCAAAAGGCACACAGGTTTGTATGGCTAGAAAAGGAAACAATTTTGGTTTTGCTAGTGAGGTCACTTTACACTTTACACAAACGTGGTAGTGCTCAAGTTCTCACGAAAGACACCCCATTAAAAATCTCTCGAGATTGACCACCTGTCCTGACGCCTAGGCTCACACGATAGCTGAACTGAGTATCACCCCACTGAAAAACCTAAATCTACAGACTTTTCAATCAGTTCTTTCCAGATTCTACAACCGGGATACTACTGCAAACGCTTCTGTTGTAGCTGACCAAACTCCTAGTTGATCCTTTGCAATATGCTTGAAAAACTTAATAATGGCTGAATTTCAACCTTTCCAACACAACTTTTTCACCATAAAAGACCTGAAAGTTTCGTTCTATTGAATGGAGCTGGGGCTTCGCCCTTTTCCTCTAAAAAAACTTTTTCACCATACTGAACATGGGTGGAGAATTGAATACTTTCATCGCACCTCACCGGGCAACCTATGTTCAGTGGCAAAAGGCACCCAGGTTTGTTAATCATGATACTACTCTAAAGGAAGTACTACTTGACTAGAAAAAAGAAAAAAAACTTCTTTTTTGCTAGTGAGGTCGGTTACACTTTACACACTGAGATGGTAGTGTTTCTTACGATAGATACTCTGCTGATCAAAACAATGCTCGAGATTGAATTTCTTTCCTGACACCTACGCTCATACACTGAATATCTGAAGTGAGCATCACCACTTAATAAACTAAATCTACAGGCTCCAATCGATTTTTTTTTCAGATTCTGTTGTGGCTGACAAAAGAATCTAACCAGAAAACGCATTATTCCAACAGGACAATGCGGCGAGTATGCACTGTATGAATTTACACCGAAATCAAGGACGTATGAACTGAAGGGTGACGTACGAGGAGGCTGAAGCCGGAGACGGAGGCGAGGGAGGTGGCGATGGCGGAGGCGGAGAGCGGCAGCACCCCGGGGAGGTGGCCCACCATCATGTTGGAGGCGACCTGCACGGTGTACTGCGCCACGCTGACGGCGGCCATCGGCAGCGCCACGTGCGCCACCTTCCTGGCCTCCTCCGCCGCCGCCGACCCTCTCCACCGCCACTTTGCCACCGCCGCCGACGCCGACCCGCCCCGCTGGGGCAGAAGCGGCGCTCTCTCCTCCATGGCCGCGATTAGTGTTGGTGCCGCCGCCTTGGCCGGTGGTGGTGGTGGTGCGTCCGAGATTTTGAGCGTGGTTTGGGGGTTTTAATGGGGAAGGACTCTGGTTCTCGCTATCAGCGGCGCGGCGGCGGGCGGGATTCTGTGGGGAATATTGTTGTCGTCGCGAGTCGACATGGTCTCTCCCCAGGTACAGCGGCTTGCCTTTTTTGTTTCTTTATTTACCCGCTTTCGAACGACATAATATTTTCGAAAACAAAGTGCAGGTCTCATGTGCCCTATGAGTACATATCGAGTGACCCCACACCTTACCATGATACTACCACATCTAAAAAATTCAAATTTTGAAGTTCCAAAAATTTCCGAATTTTTTTTGTGGGTGTTCGGAAGTTCTGCATTTACGATTCCTAGAATTTGCGGAACCAAATTCAAAATATACGCATAGAACCAAACATGACAAGTCCAACATTAATAGTGTCACAAAAAGACAAAACAGAAAGTGACACTATTCATGTCATAACATGTCTTATTTATTTCTATGTATGTATGTCAAATTTGGTTCTGAAAGTTGTAGGAAATGTAAACACACTTCTTGTGAACACCCGCCATTTTTCTCGGAGATTTTGACACTACTAAATTTGAACTTTCAAGAATGGTATCATTCAAGATCTAGTATCTAGCGGAGGAAGGAGTTCGTTAATACTCATGTTGACTTCAGAGGTACTTCTCTTGAAAAAATGTATCGGGGGCCAGAACATAAAATACAAGCAGAAAGGAAAAATATGTTACGATATAAAAACAGGGATCTACACGAAACTATCAAATCTCGGGGGGGGGGGGGGGGCAAGGCCCCTGCCTCCGCCATTGCTTCTACCTTCCTCGGGTGTTAATTGTCTTGCATCTTGCGAATAGGCTTCAAAACTTGTTTCGGCGTAGCCATTTAGCTTCGGCTTCACATTCTAATTGGCTTCGCCATATACAACGTCCTTATTGTTGTAACTGGACTACCAGAGAGACTGAGTGTATCTTCAACAAAGTGATCGATCGAGAAAGCGGCAATAGGTAGAAGGTGTATACCCTGACATTAAGGGCGTGTTTGGTAGCCCGGTTCGACTCAGAAAATCTCCCCCCGCCCCAATTTCAGTTGTTTGGTAGCCCGATTTTCCCTCCTCAGCCGAGCCCACCTCGCCCCGAAAATGACCCTCAGCCCTGCCGAGGAGAGAAGCTGGAATCGAGCTTCTGTCCTCAGCCATGCCGAGCTCGCCCCGAAAACTTCCCGCGCGTGGGACCCGCCAGCTCATCGCGTCGCTCGCCCCGCTGGAAACCAGACCGCATTTCCCCCCGAGGCCCCGACTTCCTCTCTCTCTCCCATCGCTCCCGTCGCCATTCCAACGACGTAGCCGAGCACCGCCCCGACGCCGACGAGCTACCGCCGGAGAGAGGAGCCCGAGCCCCAATCTTGGAGGATTTGATTGCTTTTTTTTGTACCGAAGGACCTGACTGCTTTTTATTTTCTATCCAGGGACCTGATTGCTATCATTTTTTAACTCAGCCCAGCTTGCCTCATACAGGACACCAAACAAGTGCTCAGATCAGCACTCCTTAGTTCATACAACCTACCAAACACCACACTGTGAAACACATTTGTATGGGGTTAGCTGGGCTGGCCTGAGCTTGTATGAGGTGAGATTGTCCATACGGGCTACCAAACACACCCTAAATCACCGGAGTTACACATTCATGCTTTCAAATGAATTTTGGCTGCCTCGTCGAAGCATGACTTAGTACTATAATAGGAGAGCATCTAGCGAACTGACAAGACTTGGGCCATCATGAATTTTCCATGTATCGCTCAACACCTAGTCCACCTATGCCTACATCCTCTTGGCTTCTTTCGCTCTTGACTTTGTATTTTGACTTCTTTTTTCTCTTCCTATATTAACTTGTTGATCATTACTTGGTTGACTTGCTTAGACCTTGTTGACAGTGTCATGCGATAGGATTGGTTAGGTCCCCTTAGTTTTTCTTGAAAGACCCAGCAACTGCTTGCATTTCATTAATTAGCAGAGGCGCACCCGACAACATAAGTATGAGTCGAGGCGATCAGAAAAGGATAACAAAGAGAATAGGTTAATTTAGAAGTCCAACGTGGTCAGTTCATGGTGGCTCGAACATGAGCCTTCTTAGAGCTTTCGCTCCACTAGCCTCGTCATGCATCGATGCATAAATTTAATATTTGTATTTGTAGGTCTCCTTAGTAGGATTTATTTACTCCACATCAAATAGTGTTTTGTTTCTACCATTTCTTTTCCAGATTTCCCTCCATAAATTCTATATTTGTATTTGCAAGCCAGTGCACCTTAAAAATGTTAGCGTACTGTGTATGTGCCTCTATAGAAACATCTTCTAAGAGCATCTCCAAGCATGTCCCTCAAATCCGCCCCAAACGCCCGGGCGGACAGCCCGGATGGCATTTGGGCCAAAATCCTTGACCCAACCAGCTCCCCTATAGTCAGCCCAAACGTCCGGGCTGTCCGGCACACCCCAAAGGCAGCCCATATGTAGGGCGGGTTTGGGGCCGCCCGGACGCGCCCGGACGCGTCCGCCACGTCGGATCTGTCAAGGCGGGCCTACCCAACTTTCCCCTCAAATCGGCCGGAATTCCCCTTCCACCACCGCTCCGTCCAGTTTTGCCCGCCCACTGTTCTCCGCCGCCGCCCCCGTCCGACCGCGCCGCCGCCCCCGAAGGCACAGACTCCGCGCCCAAGTCCGGGGCAACCGTCGGAGCCCTTTGGGAGCCGCCGGAGCCCGTTTTGACATAGTTTTCGGTACGTTTTGCATCGGCGGACATCCACCTCGCTCTCAAAGTGTTTGTTGAAACGCCGGAGCCGGATTTTTGAGAAATTTTTCATGCATGTAGGCATGAATTCTTCGTCCGATGAGGACCATGATTACTCGGCCGTCGATGACTTCATTTACAAGGAGTTCGTCGAAGGGTCGAGTGATGAAGACAAGCTTGACGACGGAGACGAAGAGAACGCCATGTCCATGATGAGCATGCAAGAGGAATTGGAGAAGAAGGAGGAGCATGTTCTTAACTTCAAGGGATCAATTAAGGGGCGGATCACCGTGAAACGTGACAGGCTCAAAGGAGCTCGAGATCTCTATGACGATTACTTCAAGCGTCCGAATCCGGTGTTTCATGAGGGTTTTTTCCGACGCTGTGGCATCCCAAGACTTGTGGATTTGGCATGTTTTTTTTGGCATGCCCGGTTCTCACAATGATATCAATGTGCTTCAGCGCTCTCCCCTGTTCAAGAGGCTTTGTGATGGGGAAGCTCCACCATGCAACTACACCGTCAACGGACACGACTACACCATGGGTTACTATCTTGCAGATGGTATATATCCTCAGTGGGCGGCTTTTGTGAAAACTATAAGTAATCCCACTACTCCCAAAAGAAAAGCATTTGCAGCTGCGCAGGAATCAGTTAGGAAAGATGTGGAGAGGGCATTTGGTGTGTTGCAGGCTCGTTGGGGCATAGTTCGTGGAGCGGCTATGATGTGGGATCCGGAGGTTCTATGGCAGGTCATGACTTGTTGTGTAATTTTGCACAACATGATTGTGGAGGATGAGGGAGAAGGGGCTGCTCGCATTGACTTTGAGAAGCCCGGAGAACATGTCCACCTACCTGAACAAGAAGCAGAGTATGTCTTGCAATTCCTTGAGATGCATCGACAACTTCGTGATCAAGTTGTGCACACCCAACTACTCACAGATCTGGTGGAACACATGTATGTCTTCATGGGGAGGGACTGATTTGTCCGGCTACTTTTATTTGTTTAAGTACAATTATTAATTGTAATAACATGGTGTGAACTTTTTTAAAACATCAAAACTATCTCTATGATGGACGTTGCATGGCTTGCATTGATTTGGGCGTCAATTTTTGTGCATTGTGGTTGTAGGAGCCCAATTTTGGGGGTCGTCCGGACGGTGTCCGCGGACGCGTCCGGGCGCGTCCGGGCGGATTTGAGGGACATGCTTGGAGATGCTCTAAGGAGGCGCCTAAGATCACACAGCTCTGACCCTTCTTGTCTTGAGATCCATTTGGACTGAAAGCATTTTGATAGTGGTGCGCGTGGAGGCCGGTGTGGCCATCATGACCGAGGCTGAGAGGTGGAAAATTGCGGGATTTTTGTGAGATAGTTAGCTCTCTTGTTGGGTCTTCGGATCGTTTTGTCTTTGTTGTTGATTTTGTAAAAATTGCTCTCTTCTATATATAAAAAGACGTGCTCTCTCGCGCGTTACTGAAAAAGAAAAGATATTTCGATTTGATCTATTTCCTGGGACTTCACGACTTTGGCGAAGAGTGTATCATCATCTCACACGTAAGAGGTGAAAATTAAAATCTTTGAAAAAGCCCGGCGCCGGCGGCCAAACAGAATCATCCATCAAGGCAGGTAGGCAGGCAGTGAGCAGTCTACCAGCCACAACTTGTCAAAGCATGACTGGTGTGACTCGTGCGATCATGTCACGGAGCCGCGCTCTTGTCCGTCCACTTTTGGATTGGGTGCTTTCTTCCAAAGGCGGAACCGAGGGAGCAGATCAGATCAGATATGGGCAGGGCAGGAGCACGGTATTGCCGGCCGACTGCCGTGGCCTTTTTGGGGCTTGGCCGACCGCCGGATTATTCTTTTATGCCTTTCGTTTGGGCTTTGTTGATCTGTGTGCAGCAGACGGTGAGATTTTTCTGCCCTGCAAAAGGAATTAAACATGCACTATACCAGAAGTTCAAAACTATATCTACGTGACCACAACCATGGTATATAGCTTTGACCCGGGATAAGGCCTTCTTGGTTTCATCTTTTGTCATCTTTTGAGTTTTGTTGTGGTAGGTAGCTTTGACCCGGAAAATGGCCTTTTGGTTTCATCTTTTGTCGTGGTATTGAACTTAGGGTTTAGGAATTAAGGTTTAGTCATTTCCCCCCACACTAATTGTTGCCGTGCCGGTGTTCGCGCAAGAAAGTGTGTTGGCGGCGCTCCTCCCTCTCCAATCGGCGTGCTCTGATGCGTGTTCGGCGCTCAACTGGATGCCGCGTTCGAGTGATCCTTCATTGATCACTTCGGACCAGTGGTCAACTGAACGGCACCGCTTCTCCGCGCGATAGGCGGAGCGCACAAATTTCTCCTTGATGCACGTAAGCAGCTCGTCGTCATTCGTGATTGGGGCGAGCTCGTCCGCGTCGTTGTCGGTGGTGGGCTCGGTGAGCGAGGAGATCGAGCCGTTGGAATTCTCGGAGTACTCTTCAGAGGCGGAGTCCTCCAATGGCGGCAGCGATGCCCCCGTCGCATCGTCGAGGCCGTCACCACCCGGAGGAGATGCATCGCCATGCCGAAGCGCACCGCCGTGCCCATCCCAGCCGAGGCCAGCACCGCCGAATCCATGCTCCATTTGGTGGATGAGTCGTGAGAAATTGCTCGCCATGCAGAGTGGTGTAACCCCAGCGGTGGAGGAAAGTATATCGCGGCGCAGGGAACCAAGGTAACCCTAATTGCCCCCGGTACCGTTCCTATAGCGTCAGAGGGGATGCTTATCTGAATCCCCAGATAACTATTTTCGGGTCAGACTGATATGCGTTGTGATTACGGATGGCAATGGGTACCCGATACCCGCTAACCCGACGGGTACCCGCACTAAATGGGGAGGGTTTGGTGGCAATTTAAACCCGCGTGTGCTTAGCGGTAAAAATATAGACCCGCCGGGTCTAGCGGAGGCGGGTATGGGGTGCCAAACCCGTACCCGCAAACCCGACTAGGAAATATAACCCCACATGTCATTGCCTCACACGCAACACCCCTAAGCCATCCCAGCTACCTAGCCCACTAACGTACCCCCCAAAGCCAGCCCAACTACTCTAGCCCAAAGCAATAACGCACGGTACGCACCCAGGCCTCACACGACACGAGTACACGAGGCTAAACCTAGCTATCGATCCCCAAAATCCCCAATCCCTCTCAGCGCCGCCTTCTTTCTCCTTCCCTCAGCGCTCCTCTCCCCCATAACAGCACGGCCGCACATCCTGCGCCACTCCCCCGTCGGCGCCCTCTGCACCGCGCCGCCGCCTGGCTGTGCCATCCTCGATGTGTCGTCGCTCCCGGGCCACTGCGCCTCGCCGTCTTCCTCTTGGCGCCCGAGCTCACACGCTATGGCCGCCTCGGCCAAGCTCGTCCCTGACGTGGTGTGGAACACGGCATATGCCACGGGGTGGCTAAGATAGGGATGGGGGCACCGTTCTGCAACAGCGGCACCCGCAGGGATTGCGCCGGAGCGCGGACACGGGAAGTACCCAGGTTCGGAGCCCTCCCAGAGGAGGTAACACTCCTACTCCTGCTCGATCTCTCTATCAATGGTGGACACAGTACAGAGTTGCTCCTTGAGCTGTTCGGTGAGTGTTCCATGGCTCGGGTGTGGGGAGGAAGAAGTATCAGGCGACCCCTTCTACTTGGGCACCGGACAGCCTTATATAGGCCTGGCTGTCCGGCTTACAGGCGGGCCCGGCTGGTCCGCGCCAGCCGGCCGGTGTCGGCTACAGGGGTGTTTCTCCGTGACGCCGCATGTCCGCGGTACAGTGTGCTACGCTTCGCACAGTCGAACTCCATAGCCGCGTAGGAGGTGTCGGGGTAGGTTTGTCGTCGTGGAGGGCTGACTGGCTGCGATGCCGGACCCCGCCGACCGGGCAGGCGGCGCCTAGGATCTTGTCGGGCGCGGGGCAGCGCTCCGTGTCTCCCGTCTGTCGAGGCTGCTGGGCACTGTGGGAGACGTAGGGCTAGGCCTCGCTTTAGCCCACGCCTGGGCGACGTGGAGGGCATACCGGGCACGGCCCCGGTACCCGCCCAACACGGGCCCTTGTCTTCCGCTCGTCGTGGGAGCGCGGCAGCCGGTCATCCGGCTGGCGAGCAACCGAATCCGGCTGCTACCGTTGACCTTGGTCGCATAAGGCGGGCGATGCTTGTCGTTATCTGTTTGTCTCTGGGAACTGTGCTGATGTCGAGTCTGCAGTTCCTCTTGCCCGCGCCGCTCGGCTGTGCTTCGACTGGCTAGGCGGAGTCCGGCTGCGCTCGGGGCAGACGGGCTCGGCTTAGCCGGACAGCTGGAGGCGGCCGGGCATTTGAATTTGCGTTTCACTCGGGATCTTCTGTGGGCCTTTGGGTACCCGGGTTTTATCCCCATGTCACTAGCCCCTGAACACGTTGGAGCGATGCAGCCGGTTACGGCGAGGAGGGCTTCTGCGTGTTCAAAAAACCGAAGAAGTTCGTCCGGTCGAGGAGGCGAAACGTCGGGCGCTCCGCCGGCCGGGTGCTGGTGATGACGCAAGGGATGACGCTGGCACGTCCCATCCGCCTGCCAGGCGGTCGCCCGGCAGTCGAGACGACTCCTCGGTTTCCGTTGCAGGATCTTCTGTGGCGACGTAGTAGGAGTGGGATCTTTTGTGGCGTAACTGCCGCCCACGATCTCGCCCTTGATCATGCGGTTGCGCGCCACGCGGCGCGATCTCCGGGGACGGTTACCGGTTGCGCGCGGGCTATAAATAGGGGGCGACGGCCGCGGCGAGAGGGGTTCGCCACACTTCGCTCCTCGCCTCCACGCTCCCGAGCCCTCCGCCGCAACCTCCACGCCTCTCTTCTCCTTCTCCTTCTCCGGCGAAGCGGCTGCTCCACCAGCGCGACACCTCTTCCTCCGACGTGCGGCAGCAGCGAACGCGGCGACCACGGGCCATCATCACTCGACGCCGGCGACGACTCCTGCTCCCCCCGGCACGCTGGAGCCCGAGATGGCCGAGGGAAACGATGGCGGCGGCGACTGGCGCGGCTCGCACATCACCGCGGAGGACATCAAGGGCCTCCGCGCGCGCGGACTCCTGTCGACGGAGGAGCGCGTGGGGGTGCGCCTCGCCGCCGAGGACGAGGTGATCCCCGTCACGCACGCCGTCGAATCGGTGGTCTTCATGGATCACTTCAACCGCGGGCTCGCATTGCCGGCGAGCCCGTTCTTCCAGGGCTTCCTCCAGTTTTTCGGCCTGCAGCCGCACCACCTCGGAGCCAACTCCGTGGCGACGCTGACGTACTTCGCCACCATCTGCGAAGGGTGGCTCGGCATTTGGCCGTCTCTTTCTCTCTTCTGCCGGCTCTTCTACCTCCGCGGCCGATACCTCGGCGACAAGGAGGAGCTCGGCTTCGTCGATTGCGGGGCCGCGATTGTCTACCGCCGGTCGCGGACGGAGCTGCCGGGTTACAAGAAACCGGACACGGTGAAGGACTGGCAGCGGACGTACTTCTACGTCCGCAACCTGAAGGTGGGTGAAGATCACATCCGCCTGCCGGCCTTCCAGCCGGTCGCCCCAGTGAGGGACAACTGGGGCGTGAAGAAGTACGGCGACCAGGCGGACGTCGACAAGATGCTCGAGCGGCTCGAGGCCCTCTTCACGAAGGAGGGGATGACCACCCGGGACGTGACCCTCTGCTGGCTGTACAACCGGATCGCGCCGCTGCAGGTCCGGCTCCACAAGATCTGCTTCCTGAACGGGCGCCTCGACCCCACCCCGCTGACCTGGAAGAGGTGGAAGCTGGAGTCGCTGAACGGCTGGCTCCGGCACGTCGCCAAGGAGCAGAGGGTGGTGGAGAACTGGAAGTACAGCAGGGCGCCGTATACTCGCCGTAAGCGGGCGCCGTATACTCGCCGTGCGGTGCCCTTTCTACATACCTTCCGGCTGCTCACCCGTCCGGCTGCGTAGCTGTTCAAGATTCAGCTTGAGGAGGACGGGCCCAACGGCCCCCAGTTCCGGCCGAACATCCAGCTGGAGATGGATGCGCCTGGGGAGGCCCAGCCGGAGGGTGAGGAGGAGGCGGCCGAGGGCGGCGGCAATGGCGAGGGCGACGACGACGAGGCCGCCCATGGAGGCGGTGGTCGCGCCGGGGGCGATCAGGCGGATGACGCGCCGGTTGACCAGGCGCCGCTTGGAGGTGGCGAGGCGGGCAACGCTCCGCTGGCTGCTCGGGGTAAGCCGGTCGCCTCTAGCTCTGATGTTGACGAGGTCTCGAAACCTGTGGAAGTCATTGATCTCTCGGACACTGAGAGCGTTGAGAGTGCAGAGACCGCGGGGTCGACCTCGGCCCCTCGCCCGAAGAGACCGAAGCCGGCTACTCCAACCGGCGTGGAGGGAGACGACGACGACGAGTTGCTGCTGAGGAAGCGACCGAAAAGGGTCTCGGTCAACGTGCGTGGGTAAGTGCTTCTCATTGCTTGATATCTCTGCTGTCTTGCCGGATGAATCATCATGCTTTCTTCAGGGCGCCGAGGCCCTTGACAGTTGGCGGGCCGCGGAGACGGCCGCTGCGCCGGCTGCATTAGTGGACGTGGCCGCCCGGGCAGTCGGAGAGCAGGAGGGCGGGCTAGGGGAGCAGCGAGCAGCCCCCTGCGCCGGGTGCGGGAGGCCAGCCGGTGGGGCCCCAGGTCGAGGTGGTCCCGCCTCCGGCGGAGGCGAGACCGAGAAGGCCGATGAGCCGGGTCGGGGCGATGGGCGCTCCGAAGACGAGGGCCGGCGCGACACCCTCTACGAAGAGGGCCGAGTCGACGGCGAAGAAGAAGGCGGGGAAGCAGGTGGCGCCGGCAGCCGGGGAGAAGGCCAAGGGCACCGCTGCTTCTTCGCGGCGGCAGCTGGTGCCGGCTGACCCCTCCATCGCTGCCAACGCCGGGGGGACGCGGAGGCCGACCAACCCGCTGGACTTTGCCTTGGAGATCCGGAAGGAGCTGGTGGTCCAGCTCCAGGACTTCGACCGCTTCCTGGAGCTGCTTAAGGTATGCTCTTGTGCTTAGTTTCTTTGATTTATCTTGGGCCGGCTGCGGCAGCCGGCTCGAGTCTTGAGCCTGATCTTTTCTTTTCAGGAGGAGTCCAACCAGAAGGTCCTGCAGCTGGAGAAGGACCTCGAGGCCGCCAAGAGTGAGTGTTTTGCCCGGCTCCGATTTTTCCATACGGAGCCGGGTGCAGGAGCCGATGTTTTTCTTTGCAGAGAGCGACGAGGAGCTGCGCGCCAAACTGGCTAGCTACCAGTTCAGCGACCTGGCACAGGAGGTGGAGCGCCTCAAGAAGCGCGACGAGGAGCGGCGGGCGGAGCTGGACAAACTGGCCAAGGCCAAGGAGGCGGTGGAGAAGGCGGCGGTGGAGGCGCGGGAGCAGTTCGAGAAGCTGGAACAAGGCTATAACCAGCAGCGCAAGGACGACCAGGCGGAGATCACGAGGCTGAAGGACGAGGTCACCCGCATGACGGCGGATGAGGGGTCGGCGCGCAAAGAGCTGGCTCGAATCGACCTCGCTGTTCGAGGTAATCTTCGTGACGTTGTCCTTGTCTTGCTGAAGGTTTTCTTGTCGTGACGTTTGTTGTCCGGCTGCAGGCTACTATCGTCTGCGGGCATGGAAGCGGCTAGGGCCCGGCTGGAAACCCTTGGGGTGGAGCCGACTGATGCCGCCGTTGCCGGCTGCTCGACCTCCGTGGCGGACCGGGTGGATCGGCTTGGTGTCGATGCTTGCGCGTTGGCCTTCGCGACCGGGAGGCTCTGCAGGTACGTCTGACCCGGACAGGGAATTCCCATTGTCCTGGCCGAGCTGGCACGTCGTCTCGCTCTCGCGCCGGCTGCGCTGCAGGAGCTGCAGGAGTCAGCCGCGCGTGGCGGAGCCTTGTGGACCGTGTCGGGGGAATACTTTCTGGGTTAACCCGCGGCCCAGTGCGACTTACTTTACTCGCACGAACAAAGGCCCATTGGGAGCAAGCCCAGTATTGAACCGCCATAAGGGGAAGGATCTTGAAGATATATCCCGGAGGACGTGAAGACCAAGTAGTCTCCGAGTAGGCCTCTGGGGACGTATTCCTTGTGAGGGAAGTTTCCTTCGCAACCTGGCGAGCCTCTGTGTATATAAAGAGGACTCGCAGGACATAGAGAGGGTCAAGCTATCAAACCCTAAACCCTAGCTCATACGGCGAGTACCAGATCGGATCGCCTCCATTGTAACACCTCGATTATCATATCTATACCAATCTAGGGTAGGCAGGAAGTAGGTCTTTTACCTCACATTGAGGGGGCCGAACCTGGGTAAATCTGTGTTGATCTTTGTTCCTGCGATCCCAAGCTCGGAGATGCTTGACTCGCGTAATCCCACACCTACGAAGTCATCCATGACACCTGACGTGACAAACCCACGACAGACCGTGTCGCTGCTCAAGTCCTGGTACCCGGCTACCGACCTGGAGCTGCTCATGGTGGGCTTCCGGGATGACGACACGTACGCGAAGCTCAAGCAGCGCCCGGACCTTCGTGATGTCGCCTGCACCATCGCTGACTTCGTCGATTTTTCGGACTTCATCCTCGACAGGAAACCGGCCCAGCCGGCCAAGGACTCGGAGGCTGAGTACGCCGAGGAGGACGATGGCGATGATGTCGAGGAGCCGGCGGAGGACTCCAAGGGGAAGGCCGCCGAAGAAGTCGGCTGCTCCAAAACTGGCGACGTGGCCAGCTCCTCGAAGGCCGCCGAATGAAGACCTCGGGATGCCGGGTTGCCGCTTGCGCTCGTAGTTTCTACTGGACTTTTCCTATTTGCCCCCGGGATGCCGGGCGTACTTGTTTAGAACTTTTGGTACTCGTGTCGTGACTTGTGTGGAGCTTCGTCTCCTTTACTTTGTTTCTGCTCGAAGTTTCTCGCAATTGCTTTTGCCTCTTTACCCTCACTAGCCCCCGAGATTCGGCTCGGCTGGCGCAGCGAGTCGAGTTGAATTTGAAGTGTCTTTGATAGTTAGCCCGGCTGCGCTCGGGGCAACCGGGTTTCGCGCACTAGCCCCGAGATTCGGCCCGACTGGGGTAGCCAGTTGAGTCGAATCTGGAGTAGGTATCTTCGATAGTTTGCCCGGCTGGTCGTGACAGCCGGGTTTTCGCGCACTAGCCCCCGAGATTCGGCCCGACTGGCGTAGCCAGTTGAGCCGAATCTGGACTAGGTATCTTCGATAGTTTGCCCGCTGGTCGTGACAGCCGGGTTTTCGCGCACTAGCCCCCGAGATTCGGCCCGACTGGCGTAGCCAGTTGAGTCGAATCTGGACTAGGTTTCTTCGAGAGTTTGTGTGAGGACCCGCCAGACTTCCAGTCGAGGTGCCCACGTTATGTAAACAGATCACGATCCCAATGATCAGTGCATCGCGATCACATAACCAACATGGTATACAAAGTTACATCATTCAAACATACATACAAGTCTTACACAAATAAATAGTGGTCACATGACCAAGTCTGCATTCATCGTCACACAAGACGAAATTAACTATGACACAGCGGAAGCTTGCGGCTAGCGTCGGCCCTTGTCACAACCAGACGCATTCCCACAGAGCAGTTGACCGGCGACACTCAGTTGGCGTAGTCGTCGGCGTACTCCTCCTCCTCGTCGTACATCTCCTCGTTAAAATCTGGACGTTTGAATATCCAGGGACACAGCCATATGAGTACAATTACGTACTCGCAAACCACCACAAGGCTTAAGTTTTCATGGTAAATGCATTGAAAACGTTTTTCGAAACCTGGGATAGCTGATATATACGACTATAGGGCTTAGTTTTCGCAAACAATGCTTCTAGACATAGAGAATACGACATCTCTATATCTTTGTTTAAAAAGAAACATTTAGAGATAGAATTCTCTCTTGTAGAAATAGCATGAGCTATCTCCGCATTTTTAAACCATTTTCGTAGAACTTTTCAAAGACACTAGGATGGGGATACCCCCTTTTTCTTTCCAGGAGATCAGACTGATTGTCTCCCCGAGACCAACCATCTTCTTCCAAATCCGTACCTCCCAGGTACCCCTTGATGCCTCCTTGTTTCCACCGAGAAACCATTTTTCCTTTGAAAACATAAAATTGCCCATACGCCTAGATCGGTGGCCTTTCCACCGTCCATGACCGAGGACTCGGCTATTCGAATAGATTTACACTCTGCAGAGGTGGTGCACTTTCACCACACCAAACGGTCATTCCGCCGTGTTCAGCCACGGTCCGCCATACGACAGTATGCGGGGATTCGGATAACCAGATCAAAGCTTTCCACTATATCCGCGCTAGTACAGAGGACTCCCGATAGGTTTGTTCCCCTCGGTACCGTGTGCTCCACTAGACCCCTGGTCTCTCTCGGGACGCCACACCGCCACGGTAGGGGACCCAACGTAATCGTCCGGCGCGGGTCACTCCGCATGTGTATTGCCTCGTACAGACGACAACCCGGCTTCGAGGGCCTTGCCCTTATAGAGTATGAGATCCTCCGTACTAAAGTGGACAAGCTTCCGGCTAAGCCCTACCCATCTCAGGTAATGTGGTTGCACGGGTTAATTGTTCGGGCGGCCGCTAGGGCAGTACTTTGTTTTTCCAAAAACATCTTCACCTCTGACTGCTCCCAGCAGCTCGGGTTTTCGTAAACGTTCCGATTTGCTCCCTGCAACTCGGGTTTTATAAAACACTGTCTCGCGATTGCTCCCAGCAACTCGGGTTTTTCCTCCGAAAACATTTTACCAAAAACCAGGGTCCCATCCTATAGTTTTGAGGTAAGAGTATAAGGATATACTACTAGAAAATATAATTTTCTTGATAGCGCCTTCAGTAGAAGGTTTCTCAAGTAAAGACTTATTTTTATAAAACCTATTATATACTAGTAGATATCTTTGGCCAAACAATATTTTGTAAAAATAGTTTTGGGGTGGCAAAGTGCCACAGAAGAAATAAGACATGCATTAATTTATTTTGAAAACAAAACATGCTTTGTACAAATAATAGGATTTCAGTAGGGTGGTGAGGTGGCTTGCCTGGCTTGGTAATATCATTGGTCTTGATCTTGATGTTCCTCAGGTTCACTCCTCACTTCCAGTTTCTTCCCGATCGTATCTAACGTCGTAAACAGGAAAAGGAACAACACTCAAAATACAAGACAATGCCACAAGGACATAACAAACAGCAAGCATTGCACAAAACACTAAGCTAACTATCAAAAACAAGCAATTCACTTAGTTACACAACAACAAGCAGCAAGTCCATATAGCTAAGACAAACAACAAACACACCTAAGAAGTATACACAACAACCCTAAGAGTTAAATAGGTAGTTTTAACTAAACCTTAAAGCAAAACTCCCCTTAGGGTGATTAGGTCATTTAACAAGGCTGCTACAGTAGTTCAGGAAATACTTCAGACAAAAGTATCTTTTTAGTTTTCAGGAAATACTTCAGACAAAAGTATCTTTTTATGCAGTCATTAACACTAGCAATTAAGCACACTCACCTGCAAGCATGTTACTAGCTCTAGGAACACATACTATTAAGTAGTTAACCAACCAGCAAAGGTTAACTCCACTGCTCACACAAGTTGTTGATTAAGAGCTAAAAAGGTGCAGGTGAGTCATTTAATAGAACACCACCAACATTACTGCAAAAGAGCGTGTTGACAACAACCTAAAGTATCCCAACCATACTACAAGCATTTCAATACATGAACAACTACTGGATACCGTCGAAAGCAAACAAACATTCATAAACAAAGCATTCTACAAAAATAAGCGCAACACCAAGTGGCCATGATGAATTATGCCTAATTCAAAGGTAGATTGCACCAAAAATGTTCTTAGGAGGTTGAACCAGGTTCAGCTCCCACGTACTGCTCCTCCTCTTGCGGTTCTAACGCATCGGAAAAATAAACGAAACTACCGTCAACTCTAAGATGCGGGTCGACAACAATCTAAAGTAACTAAACCATACAGCAAGCACTTCAAACACAAACACCTCTGGATAAGTAACTCTAAAACAATCCTAAACACAAACATGGCATAAAACAAAATAAGTGCAAACACTAGATGCTAAGACAAACATGCTAAAATTGAGTAGAGAGAGACATTACAATACTTTTAGAATGTTTGAACTAGGGTAGTACAAGGTAACTTAAGGTTCTGGACTTGAGATGGAATAATAATATTTCACAAATCAAATCAATTAAATACAGTGAATTAAAATAAGACTTTTAATAGTGGCAATATTGCTGTTTTTGGGACTAATTCACAAGTTCTAAAATAATGTTTAGAAAATTTAATCCTTCTACCACAGTACTCCTAGTAATCATACCAAGCTAAGAAAATTGGATTTGCATAAAAAACTATTACCAGTAAGGAACTAAAAATCACACAAATGCTACTGGTTCTAAAACCAAAAGGATTGTAGATTCTGTTCTAGAAAACCCCTGCATGCAAGATTAATTTCTAAGGCAAGGTATTGATTTTATCTTTTTGTAGAAATTGGATTCACTCTGTTTGGATAATCCTAGCTTAAGATATCGCAAAAAGAGTGAAAAACACACTTTCTACTAGATTTAATGTGCAGCACAAAATATAACTTATTTTTATTCCAAACCAGCTCTGCATGTTTAGGAAAACACCAGGGCATCTACTAAAAATGCTCCTAAACAACAAGCACAAATAGATCTAGAACAAACTAATAAAACTAGACTCAAACAAATAACAGAAACTGAAAAAGATTAAATCTAAGAAATAAAAATGCTGGCGGGCCGTGCATGGGCTGGATCTGGCCGAGGCCAGCACAGATCTGGGCCGCGAGTGAGCTGGGCCGGCCCAACTACGCGCGCTGCGCGGCGCGCGGCAACGGGCAGGCGCCGGGCTAGGTTCAAACAGGGCAGTAGATCTGAAGATCTAGGCTCTCCTACGTCGTCTCCGACGCGACGGCGCGCGGCTGGACCCGAGGCAGAGAAGGAACGGTGGCGGCGGGGCGCTCACCTAGGGCTTGCGTGCGGCTGCGGGAGTGGTTGGGGTCGACGGAGAAGGCGACGGCGAGCTCGGCGGTGTCCTCAGGCGCCGCATGCAGCGCCGGAGTTCATGTCAACGGCGGCCTCGAGCTCCACGGGTCGAGGTCGGACGCGACACGCACGGGCGGCCTCTAGGCAAAAGAAGAGGGGGACGAGTTAGCTGCTATAGAGGTGAGTCCGGCGGGCCAAAAATGGCGAAGAGAGAGGGAGGGAGTCGCCGGCAATAGCCGCACGACGCCGGCGGTTGCCGAGGCGAAAACCTTCTCTCCTTGGGTGCAGAGAGCGAGAGCTCGGGCTTGGCTCGGTGGGTGAGCAGAGGGGGTGTGTGTGCGGCGTTCTGCAGTGAGAGAGGGCAAAGGGGAGGGCACGGGTGTGAGCTCTAGCTCGGGGTCCCGATTTAGGGCTTTTGGACAAGGGGGCTGGGGGAGTGGGCAGGGGAGCTTTCCATTGGCTCTCCTGGCGGTGGAGGGGAGGGCAGAGAGGGTTTGGTCGGGGAGACATGGTGCTGGCCAGTGGGGAGTGAGGGAGTGATCCTCCATTGGCCGGTTTTGGAAAAGAAGGGAGAAGAGTGGAGGAGAGGGGTGTTGAGGGGTTGACAAGTGGGCCCTAGCTGACTAGGGTGCACACACTGGTCAGAGGGGTGAGAGGGGTGGTCGTTGGTGTGAGGGGAGGGGCTGGATTTAGTTAGGTTTAGGGTTTTTGGTCAACACCATTTTGTTTTACTACAATTACTAACAAGGCTAAAGTTGAACAACACATTGAGCTAGGCAAAAACATGTGTGGGGTGACCTAATGGTGATGAGACAAAAAGTTTCCAAGTCTAAAATATTAAGAAAGAATTTTAAAATATTTGCAAGTTGTGAAAGATGACCAAATGGTCACTGATTTGTGTAGGCCTAAACACCTAGATGGTTTTATGCTAAACCAAGTTTTCAAAAAGTTAAACAAAGCAAAAACTAAAAAAAATAAAAAGTTCAAAGAACAAGAGGGTCAAGTTGCATGTCAAAAATAACACAAGGATTGCTTAACATGATGCCCTAGTTTTGCTAAGTTTTGATAAGCATGAAGATCATTAAATTTGATTTAAACATGCTAAATTTGTATTTGTGTTACTATCAAAGTATACCACCAAGCCAATAAGTTCAAGCAAAACAATAAGCTCACACAATCCAAGCATAAACATAATGATGACTCATTAAATCACTTGCTCAATTTCAAGCCACATAATCTAATCATAAGCAGAGAGTTTCAAACAAACAAGCAATTGAACAAATAACCAAACTTGAAGATTAAACAAATATACACTTTGTGAGGTGGTGATCAATACAATAAGGACAAGATTTTGAAGAAAGAAGGTGAAACCACTTCCTAGTAATAGTTTCCAAAGAAATATTAAATTAGGAGTTTTTGAAACAAGAGTTGCTAAGACTAACAACACATTAAACTCAAAATATATTAGAACTTATTATATGGTCCTTTATAGTGTTGCAAACATATAGCTTTTGGAAATAATTTTATTTTCTCAGATAAAAGGTCTTTGGGTAGATGCTAAGATCAAAACATCAGGGTAAAAGAAGTTGGGTAAAAATAAGATAGGAGAAGATTTATGGACTATTTTACTTGTCATTACGTTGATCACGAGGGTCAAATTATACCTAGGTTGAGTTTCAAGGTTCATAACAAGAGAGGTCATTCACATAATCACAAACCACATCAAGTCAAACAGAGCAAACATGAGTGAAACACAATCAATAAACAAGACAATTCAAAAAGTTTTTGTTGGTCCTAAATTTTGGGTCTTTTGTAATTAAGTTTTTCTGGCTTCCAAAATTTGGGACGTTACAGTTTGCCCGGCTGGTCGTGACAGCCGGGTTTTCGCGCACTAGCCCCCGAGATTCAGCCCGACTGGGGTAGCCAGTTGAGTCGAATCTGGACTAGGTATCTTCGATAGTTTGCCCGGCTGGTCGTGACAGCCGGGTTTTCGCGCACTAGCCCCCGAGATTCAGCCCGACTGGCGTAGCCAGTTGAGTCGAATCTGGACTAGGTATCTTCGATAGTTTGCCCGGCTGGTCGGACAGCCGGGTTTTCGCGCACTAGCCCCCGAGATTCGGCCCGACTGGCGTAGCCAGTTGAGTCGAATCTGGACTAGGTTTCTTCGAGAGTTTGCCCGGCTGGTCATGACAGCCGGGTTTTCGCGCACTAAGGCCCGACTGGCGTAGCCAGTTGAGTCGAATCTGGACTAGGTATCTTTGAGAGCTTGAGAGCCGACAAAAAACGACACATAGAACCTTCGTTAGATCGTTAGTCCTCAAAATCGAAAAGGTTGGCATTTTTTAGCTTCGGTTTTTATTCGATTAGGGGCCGGCTCGCCCTTGTTTTGCCGCCCGTGCCCCTTCCCGTGTCTCGGCTCTGCGACCCCTGCTCTTGCCGGCTGAACTCTGCAGCCGGATCCGAAGAGAGGGCCGGCTGGCTGGGCGCACGGTACTGAGAGCTTTGAGAGGTTGAACGCGGGCGAACGAGAGCGCGGTTTTTTCTGTCGCGAGCCGGAGACTTTTTCTTTCTTACGAGTTTTTCGCGTGTGCCCCCTAGCCGGTTTCTGCCCAACGTGTCAGCCGGGTTGCGGTCTGCAGCCGGATGCGAGAGTAGGCGTCGGGGTCGAGCACGGTACTAAGCTAGCGTAAGCGAGCATCGGTAGTCGGCTAGCCACAGCGAAGGACAAAGAAACAACACTGATACAACGGCAGCCCCCGAGTGTGCGCTCGGGAGTGCTAACTTTTACTCAAAAGAAACAACATGGTGTTACACTTCTTCTAGGTGTAGAACGGCCTGAGGAGGCTGACGTTCCACGGGCGTTCCCCCTCCTCGTAAGGGGTGAACGGCTTGTTCTTTTTCTCCTCGCGTACGTCTGTGAGATAGTACGCGTTGTTGCGCAGCGCTCTGCTGATGATGAACGGGCCCTCCCAAGGGGAGGACAGCTTGTGGAGTCCCTTGGTGTCTTGGATCCACCGGAGCACTAGGTCTCCTTCGTGGAACGTGACCGGGTGCACTTTCCGGCTGTGGTACCGGCGCAGATTCTGCTGGTATATGGCCGATATGGACAGGCCAATTCTCGCGCCTCCTCGAGGAGGTCCACGCCGTCTTCGTTTGCCCGCTTGGCTTCTTTCTCGGTGTAGAGGATGGCTCGAGGGGAGTCGAACTCGATGTCAGCCGGCAGGACTGCTTCCACGCCGTAGACGAGGAAGAAGGGCGTGTAGTTCGTCGAGTGGTTGGGGGTGGTCCTGAGGCTCCAGAGTACATGCGGGAGCTCTTCGATCCAGCATCCGGGTGCTCGCTCGAGTGGGTCGACCAGCCGGGGCCGGATTCCGGTTAGGACTAGGCCGTTTGCTTTCTCCACTTGGCCGTTTGACTGGGGATGAGACACCGAGGCGAGGTCCAGCCGGATTCGCTTCTCGCGGCAGAAATGCTTGAAGACTCCCTTGGCGAAGTTCGTGCCGTTGTCGGTGATGATGCTGTGCGGGTAGCCGTAGCGGTAGATGATGTCTTGGAAAAAGGTGATGACCGTCTGGCCGTCCCACTTCTTGACTGGCTTGGCCTCGATCCACTTGGTGAACTTGTCCACCGCTACGAGGAGGTGAGTCATGCCGCTTCGCGCCTTTTGAAGGGACCGACCATGTCGAGCCCCCAGACGGCGAATGGCCAGGTGATGGGGATGGTTTGCAGAGCTGCAGCCGGCGTGTGTTTCTGCTTGCTGAAGCGCTGGCAGCCGGTGCATGCACGGACCATCTGCTCGGCGTCAGCTAGAGCAGACGGCCAGTAGAACCGTAGCGCAAAGCTTTCCTGCGATTGACCTGGACGCGGCGTGGTGCCCGCATTCGCCCTTGTGGATGTCCTCCAGCAGGCGGCGCCCCTCTGCCGGCTCGACGCACCGCTGAAAAACGCCTGTGGCGCTGCGCTTGTAGAGCTCGCTGTTGATGATGGTGTACGCCTTGGAGCGTCGCAGAACTTGTCGTGCTTGCACCTCCTCCTCGGGAGTGTGCCGTGTGCGAGGAAGTCGAGGAATGGTTGCGCCCATGAGGGAACTTCGTGGATGGTGAAGACGCCGGCTAGCGCCAGCTGAGCGGCTTTTGGATCCGGCTGCGCAGCCCCCGGGTGTGTCGGAGCAGCCCCGGGTTTGCTGGTCTTGTCGATGAGCTCGGGGACGGGTGCGGCTGGCGCCTCGTAGCCGGGTGGGTCCAGACGACGTGGTGGGGGGACAGCCCCCGAGTTTGCTTGTCCGGCTGGTGGGCTTGCAGCCCCGGGATGACGATGGATTCCGAGTCGGGTGATGGTGTGATGGATGGCTTGTAGACGTGCTCGAGGGAGACGCCGGGTGGAATGGCTCACCGGGTGCTGCCGAGCTTGGCGAGCATGTCAGCCGTCTCGTTGTTGGCTCTGGGCACGTGGTGGAATTCGCACCCCTCGAAACATGCGCAGAGCTGCTGCACGAAGAACCGGTAGGAGGCCATGTTGGCGTCCTTGGCGTCCCAATTTCCTGAAGTTTGCTGGATCACTAGGTCCGAATCGCCGAAGCACAGGATGCGCTGGATGCTCATTGCCTTGGCGAGCTTGAGGCCGTGGACGAGGGCCTCGTACTCGGCGACGTTGTTGGAGGCTTTGAAGTGGATCTGCACGGCGTACTCCAGCCGGTTGCCCTTGGGTGCGGTGAGGACGATTCCGGCTCCCAGACCTTCGTACATCTTGGAGCCGTCGAAGTGCATCCGCCAGTGCGCGGAGTCGGGCACAGGCGGCAGGTACTGTGTTTCCGCCCAGTCGACGATGAAATCGGCGATGAGCTGGGACTTGATGGATGTCTTGGCTGGTACAGGACCGTGTGCGGGGCCAAGTCGACTGCCCACTTGGCGACTCGGCCGGTTGTCTTTGTTGCCGATGATGTCTCCGAGTGGAGCCGTGCTCACCACGGTGATGACGTGCTCTTGGAAGTAGTGGCGCAGCTTCTTCTCCGCCATGTGCACGCCGTACACGAGCTTCTGGTAGTGGGGGTAGTTCTGCTTCGACTGCGAGAGGACCTCGCTCACGTAGTAGACCGGCCGCTGGACCGGGTGCTCCTTGCCTTCCTCTTGGCGCTCCACCACTAGGACGATACTGACGCACCAGTTGGTGGCGGCGATGTACATGAGCATGGGCTCCTTTGGGGCAGGCGGCGCCAGGACCGGTGCCTCGGACAGTGCCCTCTTGAGCTCGGCGAAGGCTGCGTCTGCTTCGTCCGTCCAGACGAATTTCCGGTTTTCTTCAACAGGTGGTACAGGGGTAGGGCCTTTTCGCCCAGCCGGCTGACGAACCGGCTCAGCGAGGCCAGGCAGCCGGCGAACTTCTGGATGTCTTTAAGCCCGGTTGGCCGTTCCATGCCCTCGATGGCGGCGATCTTGTCTGGGTTGGCCTCGATCCCTCGCGCGGAGACGAGGAAACCGAGTAGCTGGCCAGCCGGTACTCCGAAGATGCACTTGGTCGGGTTCAGCTTCATCTGGAATCGGTGCAAGTTGGCGAAGGTTTCTCTCAGGTCGTCGATGAGGGTGCGGCGCTCTTTGGTCTTGATGACGATGTCGTCGACGTAGGCGTGGGCGTTGCGCCCGATCTGGTCGCCCAGACACTTCTGCATGCACCTCTGGTAAGTGGCGCCGGCGTTTTTCAGGCCAAACGACATGACCGTGTAGCAGAATGCTCCGAAGGGCGTGATGAATGCAGTCTTCAGGTGGTCATCCGGGTGGAGCTTGATCTGGTTGTAGCCGGAATACGCGTCCAGGAAGGACAGGTAGTCGCAGTCGGCGGTGGAGTCTATGACTTGGTCGATGCGGGGCAAGGCGAAGGGATCCTTGGGGCACACTTTGTTGAGGCTGGTGTAGTCGATGCACATGCGCCAGGTGTTGTTTTTCTTCATTACCAGGACTGGGTTGGCCAGCCAGTCAGGGTGGTACACTTCCATGATGAAGCCCGTGTCGAGTAGCCGGGCGATTTCTTCTCCGATTGCTCTTCTCTTCTCCTCTCCAAAACGTCGGAGGGGTTGCTTCACCGGTCTAGCATCCGGCTTGACGTGTAAAGAGTGCTCAGCGAACTCCGTCGATACACCTGGCATGTCTTTTGGAGACCATGCGAAGATGTCCCGATTCTCACGGAGGAATTCGATGAGCTCGCCTTCCTATTTGTCGCTGAGGGTGTTGCCGATGGTGAGGAACTTCCCGTCCGGCTTGCTTGCGTCAAGCGGAACCTGCTTGCTGTCTTTCTTGGCTTGAAACTGTGTCTCGCCCGACTGCTTCTTTGCAGCCGGCGGTGCCGGGTGCTCGGCAGCTACGGCGCGCCTGATCTCTTTGAACTCTTCAGTCGCTACCAGCGACTCGACGAGCTTCGAGCCGGACGAGGCGCATGCCATGGAGCGCTTGAAGTCGCTGTAACACCCCAAAAATTCGTCCCTAATTTTAGTGGTGTTTTCTCACACCTAGAAAAAAAAACTTTTTTGGGTTTCAAAATGTTTTCTTCGAACCTGTTGGTCTTTGATTTGACCTTGGTCTTGCCCTCTTAGAAGATTGCCCATGTTTTCTGATCCGTGTTATTCCTTCCTAAAATTCTTGCCCACGTTTTCGTTGGAGACATCCGTCCTTTCCTTTTATCTCTAAAAACTCTTCTATCAAGCCAACAAAGGAAATTCAATTTCTATAGCCAATAAAATTCTACCAAATTTACCAGAGGCTCTACCATACATATACATCCCTCTCATGGGAAAATATTTCATAGTCCCATGCAATACTCCCAAGTTTATTCATATTCTCTAATATGCCATTTTCGATCCAGAAATTATCTAGACACCTTCCACTCATCCAGAAATTATGCCATTTTGGGAAGGTGCATGATTCCACCTCCTGAACATTTAACTCGATTGGCCCAACCTCATTTGAGCAATATTTGAGGTACTTCCTTTGTAAAGCTCTTTTCATGCCTATTTGCAATTTCCAAAGCAACCCCTAGCTACAAAAATCATTTGGCATTGATACCTTGCCAAATTGACAACCTTCCTTATATAACCACATATCCAGAAGATCAGCTCAAAATGATTTGAGGAAGCACACTGGGCATACCCATGCCATTAGGGCATTTCTGGGCATCCAATTTATTTGACCAACCTCCAGCTGTCCAATGGACCTCAAACTCCACAGACACCCTATTTACATCATTCCAAACCTACTGTGAATTTTCGGGATTTTTCTGAGATGTGCAAGACCCAGGTCATTTCATCGAACACCTGGCGTTCCCTCGGTTTTCTGGAAAATCTAGTTTGCAAAGTTTGGAATCCTGGAGTGATTCTTATTTTGTTGTGTTTTTCTCGTCGTTGCGAACTCAGCGGTGGAAACCTTTTTTCCATTTGGACCCCCGAGTCACCGGAAACGCGACGATGCCGCTCGTGTCGCGCCGTAGACGCACGCTTTGGCGTGATCTAAATCCGCTTAGCCCTAAACCCTGCTTAACCCTGCTGCTACAGTGCAGCCACGTGCTCCACTGTGCAACCAACTCAGCCCGCCCTATCCATACCAAGCTTATCCCCTGCCGTTTAATGGTTGGAACGAAAGTGGGTGCACCGGTGCACCGTCGGTGCCATCAAGCCTCCCCTTCCTCCGTTTAAAGCCACCCAGGCAGCCAGAGCAAACCAAAGCCACGACCACACACTCCTCCCTTCCCCTGGCTCTCTTTCTCTCTGGGTTGCTCAAGGCCAGAGCTGCCCTCGGTGGAAACCACCGAGGTGGACGCCGACGGTCTCCAAACCAAGCAAACCCACCGCAGCGCCGCTGCTCGTCCAAACCAGCTTGGTGGCTTCCCCTTGTCTCTACACACTCATCCCCACCCTCGTTCCATCCTAGAACCAACGGAGGAGTGAGATCGGCGAGCTGTCGCCATGGCCGAAGCTCGAGGAAGAGAGCAGCGCCGCACCCGTGGCTCCCCTTCCAGCCCGAGGCCATCCCTGGGCGCGGTGGAGCTCCGCGGTTCCATCCCCGACGACGTACGGCGTCCAGGCGGTGCGGAGCATCGCCGGCGAACCCCGCCCGTGCGGCCTCCATGTCGAGGCCGGCCGAGCTCGCGCCGACGCCGTGGTGGCCTCCCCCTGCCGCCGAGCTTCCTCCCCGGGCGCGGTGGACCGCATCCACCCGCCTCCGCCGTTCCCCGGCGCCCTGGCCCCTCCTAGCAGCCGCACCGGCGAGCGCCCGAGCCGGCCGTGCTGCGCAGGGCCCTCCCGAGCTCTTCAACGCGGAAGGGAGAAGGAAGCCGCCAGCGTGGCGGGCATGTGACGCCGACAGGCGGGTCCCGCGCTGGCCAGCAGCCACGTCAGCCAAATGGAGGCGCTTTCCCGTGAATGCGCTTCTCTGAAGCGAAGACGTATTTCCTGTGAAGTACGCGACCAGCCCGGCCCAGTTCGGAAATCAGCCCGTTCTGTTTTTTTTCCCGGGTGAGCAGCGGATAGCTATCCTTCGCTCGCTCGTTTCTCTCAAACCGTAACTCCGATTGAGGTGATTCAAATTTGTAAATTCCTAGTTTGAAAGGATCTGTCCAGTGGTGCAGGTTTTACATTTCTGTAAAATACTTGTATACTCAGCAACCTTGTATGCGTGTATAGGTGTATTTTGCGGTACCGGCAGACCGAGACCCTGACCCGTGACGCGTTCGTGACCCTCCAAGCCAAATGGTGTC
This sequence comes from Poa pratensis, assembly GCA_947311845.1. Taxonomy (NCBI): domain Eukaryota; kingdom Viridiplantae; phylum Streptophyta; class Magnoliopsida; order Poales; family Poaceae; genus Poa; species Poa pratensis. The sequence continues at coordinate 9,332,639 of CAMZMU010000065.1, forward strand.
GATCCTCGGAGGCAAGCTAACCCCTTGCTATGAGCCATCCCGCAATGTTGTTTGTTATTTGCTTATTGCCATGCCGAGTGTTTATATTTGTCTGCGTTCGGTATATATTATGTCGGTCTGTTATTGTTGTGTTCAATATGTTACTTCGAATATTGCTCTTGCCATGTTTTATTCATCATCCATGTATGCATTAGAATGACATGTGAATTAATTGTGCGCCTCGCACTTGCGCGGCTTTGTCGAACCCCCAAACTATACAACTATAAAATATGCGATCTTGTGATTGTTTGCTTCTTCTCCTTCGCCGAGGTGAGGAGCGGACGAATGTCGTCTTATGATCCTCGGAGTTGGGGGCATTTGCCTAAAGAGTTATTTGCTTCTTCTCCCTCCGTCAAACGTGGTTGGCATATGCCCGCCTAGACTGCGACGCTTGGGACATTTGCTTTCCATTTGGTTCTTTTTGCCAAGATTGCTGACACCACGTCGGGTTAATCCTTGAGTGGAATGGATGCTTTCATTCTTATGAGTGCTTTTCGGTTCATTTTGGAGACTACATGCCCTACCAACTTTGGTAGTTGATCTGTGAAGGCGCTGGTCGGCGGAATCGCCGCCGTAGTCTTCCGGTTGACGTTTCCTTTTCCTTGTCGAACGAGAAGGCGCTGGTCGGCGGAATCGCCGCCGTAGTCTTCCGGTTGACGTTTCCTTTTCCATGTCGAACGAGAAGGCGCTGGTCGGCGGAATCGCCGCCGTAGGCTTCCGGTTGACGTTTCCTTTTCCATGTCGAACGAGAAGGCACTGGTCGGCGGAATCGCCGCCGTAGTCTTCTGGTTGACGTTTCCTTTTCCATGTCGAACAAGAAGGCGCTGGTCGGCGGAATCGCCGCCGTAGTCTTCCGGTTGACGTTCTTTTATTCCGCTAAGTTTGGACATGGATACTACTATTTCTTGAAGTATTGTGTTGCTAATGTTTTGTCGTTTGATGATATATTATTACGTTGTTGTGGTTGTTGTATTGCTTGAATTATGATGTTGCTAATGTCTTGTTGTTAGATGATATAATATTTTGATATTGTGATTGTTGTGTTGGACTAATCCCCTGTTGTTTGGACTTGTTATGATGAAACTTGATTAAATGAAACACCCCTCCAAACATCGATAGGGTCAGTCCATGGTGCCACTAATCTGAACATCGAAAGCACTACCACTGTCGCTCATATGGGCGGGCCGTGACCTACGTATCCTATTGAGCCTCCTTTGATGCTACCATTTTGGCAAGTCTAGTCGGTTACCTTTGTGGTCGGGGCTAGTCTTGCGAAGGTTCCGGAGCTAGGCGTTGCTCATGGGTTGGGGACGTGCCGGATTCACTTCGTCATAAGACATAGAGTTATGTCGGTAGCTATACAGGGAGTGTCTTGGTAGCGTGAACGGTCATGTACGTGTATCAGGTCGTCTTAAGGAAGAGTTCCTAAAGTACCGGCTATATGGTGCACCTAGATGGGTGGAAACTGCAACCTCTCGAGAGTGTCAAATCTGGATGTCTAGCCTGTTCCAAGGTTATGGAAAACAGTTCAGTGTCGGTCACACTATTGTCTTTGTCGAGTCAGGAGGTTAAACATAAGTTCTGTTTGAAAGAAGATGAACAACCTGATTTCACTAAATGAACAATAAGATGATGCAGGGAATGTTACTTGAGCTGTGGATGGTACCGTGTTTAGGGATGACGGTGTGATCGTTGGGAGCCTAGAGTTAGGCCTGAGCCAACATCAACCGTGCGTGCCCAGAGTGGAAAGATGAGGCCAGTGGGCCTAGCAGTGATCACAGGGCTGTTGTGTATTATTTGGTACCACTTGGTACACCCGTTTACTCGTCACAGGTAAGCCCTTTGTATGATTACTGGTACACGATCCAACCCCACCTGGCTTGGACTCTGTACTGGTGATACCCCCGTTGCTGCTTACGACATGTTTGGTTGTCAATGCCATGCTACTTTTATGTCATGTATCTAGAGTACACTTGACATGTTGTAGGAGTTTATTTCCAATGTATATCTTGTTGCATGATTGTTGGATTGTTTGTAGTAGTGGCGATTCTTGCTGAGTGCATACAAATGTACTCACGGGCCTTGTGATTGTGGCCAGATTTTGGCGAGGATTCATCTTCTACCTTAGCAGGACGTGGAGCAAGAGCGTGCTAGGATCAGTAGCCCAGCCAGATACCTGTGGAGTGGAGCCGCTCCAAGCCGTTGCCTTATGTCTTCCGCTGCCAGTTAAAACTCTGAGCCATGCTTGGCTTGATATTTTGTAATGCCTGATGGCCTTGTAAACCCTTTTGTAGCACTTTGTGCCTGATTGTGTAATGATTTCCGCTATGTTGCATTGTCGTAACGTGCGGCCAGATATCTTGGGCTGGCGCACGGGGCGACCGCCTCTCTGGAAATATGTGCCAGAGCGGGGTGCCACAGAGCATGGTATCAGAGCACCAGGCTGGCTGTAGACTACCCTAGCATGGAAAGCCAGCCTTACTTTTGCCCGACAAGGAGCCCGATGGATTTGACCCATCTCCGCCTAACCGGCATGGCTATTGTTGGTCAACAGTATGGTGCAGTAGGACTTGTCCCAATCCCCGAGTGAGGCTCGCCGGTTTCTTCCATGAGAAGGAATCGACACTACCCATTAGTATGAGACCCAAGTCCTGGCTACCTATAAAATCCACCCTCGCTTGCTATCCTTTGCAACCCAACTCTCTTGAAGCAGATCCCGCTCAGGAATCTTGCGCTCTCCTCTCACCCAAGTACCTTAGCTTGAGGTTGTAGATGGAACCTACCCTTGTTTTCGAGACCACCGCTGAGTTTGCCCCGGTTTTCCACCTCTGCTGTGGGAAGCTGCTCGCGACATTCTTGGTTGTGTTTCTCGGCCGGTGTACCATGTATATCGGTCTAACCTCTCCTCCTGCGTGAGCGAGTATCATGCCGATGTGTATGTCGCCACAAGTGCCTTAGGAAGCGCGGCGCCATATGTGATTCAAAGCCACTTCGTGGATTCCCCTGAGATGGCTCTCCAAGTTGCAGCTTGGAAATGTCTCGCTCGTCTGCGGTACTTTGAAGCCGCGACAGAACCTCCCGCGTCTCGCTTTTTCCCGCCAAGATCCCTTGCAAGCCCAGCCATCCCATGGTAAGCATCGAAGTGATGCTCAACTCAACCTTGTTCCACCTCGAAGCCTACACCACCGCCTTGGAGAGCATTCTTGCCTACCACTTGGAGGAATGCCATTCCAATAGGCAAGCCCTTGCCCGAGTCCCGCAGCCCACTGACAAGAGCCCAGTGGATACCAAGCTTTGCTTAGGACCAAAACCGCAAGATCCAGAAGGCAACAAAGTGGATGCCCAGACCAAGTCCCCACCAAGTGAGGAGTCCTAAGTTGGTAGGTGAGAGTTTGTGAGGTTGTTTGTAACCCCTTGTGTTTTCTTGTGCTGCATGTTTGTTCTGTCCGCGGTTAAGTTGTGGTTAGGTTAGCCCTGTGTAAACTTGATGTTCTGATTCCTTGTTAACCACTTGGTTGACATGTGACGGAATACCATGTCCTTTTCTTCAGTTGAAAAGTTTTGAAGAAATGACAGATCACTAAAAGCAGAAGTGGTATATGTGAACCCAGACACATATGCACGCCTGCAAAATTAATGCAAACTTTGAATGATATTATTTTCTAGTATGAAAATTATTTTGTGTGTGTTGCACAAGTTTAACTATTAAGTTGAAGTATTTAATGAGACACTGTAACCACGGTGTCCCGCTCACTTAATGTTGGCTCGTGCATAGGTTTGAAAAACTCGTACATGTATCGCCGCAAGGTTCCTCACCCAATATGAACCTTGTGACAACCCATGTTAAAGTAAGGGCCCAAGCCCTCCACGATGACTTTCCCTCACAAGCTTTAGTTGCTTGTTGAGTGTCCCCTCATCGTGGAGCACAAAAGGATTTTCGTGGAGTGTTTTGTTAGCCGTTGTGTGTTTGCTTATCCGGTATGGTTGAAATGATTATGCCATACTGCTGCAACTGTTTGTTTTGGGCCATGAAAATGCAGGACTATTTTTCTAAAATGATGTTTTTCTCAGAATAGAAATTCGCTGTCTATATGCTTGTATTCCAGCCATGCTATCTTTGCTGCAAGACAAGGAGTATGGCCGGTGGAAAAATTTCAGAAATGAAGGATGTAAGTTCTACTCCAGCTAGAACTCTACAATTACTTCAGTGCGAGGAGGTACCCTGAAAGTTCTTTCCCCGTATCTATGGTGTTCCATAGGGAAAAATCTTGCAAAAACAAATTTTGGGTGTGGCCCTACCCTCAAAATTAGGTGTTTGGAGCCATTTTGGGTAACCAAAACATCCTTCTCTTAAAAGAAACCTTAAATTTTTCAAAACCTATATATGCATGAAAGTGTGTATATAGCTTTTCAAAATAAACTCTAGATGAGAGGATGTGAGCATATCCCAATCCTTTGTTTATAAATTTTTAGGTAATTACTTACCCAAGATTTACCTCTGTTTTGTTGAATGTTAGCTTGTTTGTAGACATGCTTGGTTGCTTTTGCCATGGTTGTGTATGTGCGATCGTTTGAGCAAAAACCTTAGTTTATATTTATATACCCATGGTGGTAGATCCTATATTGTGTGATTCTGTGAGCCCCTGCCATGTCATTCATTTGGGTGCGCCTTGTTTGATAGTAATGCTATGCTTGCAAAATGCCCAGTTTTGAGAAATATCTTGATGTGTGTGGATTCCCCCGAGTGTTTTAAACTCTACTATTTTGAAGAAAAAGTTTTGAAATGGTTTTAAAAATAGGGGTATGTTACGACCGTACAAGAAGTATCTTGTTATAACTCCGGGAATCTCTATAAGTCTCCGAATCTCGGGACGAGATTCTTTTTAAGGAGGGAAGGTTTGTAACAGCCCAAAAATTCGTCCCTAATTTTAGTGGTGTTTTCTCACACCTAGAAAAAAAAACTTTTTTGGGTTTCAAAATGTTTTCTTCGAACCTGTTGGTCTTTGATTTGACCTTGGTCTTGCCCTCTTAGAAGATTACCAGGATTTCTGATCCGTGTTATTCCTTCCTAAAATTCTTGCCCACGTTTTCCATTGGAGACATCCGTCCTTTCCTTTTATCTCTAAAAACTCTTCTATCAAGCCAACAAAGGAAATTCAATTTCTATAGCCAATAAAATTCTACCAAATTTACCAGAGGCTCTACCATACATATACATCCCTCTCATGGGAAAATATTTCATAGTCCCATGCAATACTCCCAAGTTTATTCATATTCTCTAATATGCCATTTTCGATCCAGAAATTATCTAGACACCTTCCACTCATCCAGAAATTATGCCATTTTGGGAAGGTGCATGATTCCACCTCCTGAACATTTAACTCCATTGGCCCAACCTCATTTGAGCAATATTTATACCTTGCCAAATTGACAACCTTCCTTATATAACCACATATCCAGAAGATCAGCTCAAAATGATTTGAGGAAGCACACTGGGCATACCCATGCCATTAGGGCATTTCTGGGCATCCAATTTATTTGACCAACCTCCAGCTGTCCAATGGACCTCAAACTCCACAGACACCCTATTTACATCATTCCAAACCTACTGTGAATTTTCGGGATTTTTCTGAGATGTGCAAGACCCAGGTCATTTCATCGAACACCTGGCGTTCCTTCGGTTTTCTGGAAAATCTAGTTTGCAAAGTTTAGAATCCTGGAGTGATTCTTATTTTGTTGTGTTGTTCTCGTCGTTGCGAACTCAGTGGTGGAAACCGTTTTTCCATTTGGACCCCCGAGTCACCGGGAACGCGACGATGCCGCTCGTGTCGCGCCCTAGACGCACGCTTTGGCGTGACCTAAATCCGCTTAGTCCTAAACCCTGCTTAACCCTGTTGCTACAGTGCAGCCACGTGCTCCACTGTGCAACCAGCTCAGCCCGCCCTATCCATACCAAGCTTATCCCCTGCCGTTTAATGGTTGGAACGAAAGTGGGTGCACCGGTGCATCGTCGGTGCCATCAAGCCTCCCCTTCCTCCGTTTAAAGCCACCCAGGCAGCCAGAGCAAACCAAAGCCACGACCACACACTCCTCCCTTCCCCTGGCTTTCTTTCTCTCTGGGTTGCTCAAGGCCAGAGCTGCCCTCGGTGGAAACCACCGAGGTGGACGCCGACGGTCTCCAAACCAAGCAAACCCACCGCAGCGCCGCTGCTCGTCCAAACCAGCTTGGTGGCTTCCCCTTGTCTCTACACACTCATCCCCACCCTCGTTCCATCCTAGAACCAACGGAGGAGTGAGATCGGTGAGCTGCCGCCATGGCCGAAGCTCGAGGAACAGAGCAGCGCCGCACCGTGGCTCCCCTTCCAGCCCGAGGCCATCCCTGGGCGCGGTGGAGCTCCGCGGTTCCATCCCGGACGACGTACGGCGTCCAGGCGGTGCGGAGCATCGCCGGCGAACCCCGCCCGTGCGGCCTCCATGCCGAGGCCGGCCGAGCTCGCGCCGACGCCGCGCTGGCCTCCCCCTGCCGCCGAGCTTCCTCCCGGGCGCGGTGGACCGCATCCACCCGGCTCCGCCGTTCCCCGGCGCCCTGGCCCCTCCTAGCAGCCGCACCGGCGAGCGCCCGAGCCGGCCGTGCTGCGCAGGGCCCTCCCGAGCTCTTCAACGCGGAAGGGAGAAGGAAGCCACCAGCGTGGCGCCAGCGTGGCGGGCCTGTGACGCCGACAGGCGGGTCCCGCGCTGGCCAGCAGCCACGTCAGCCAAATGGAGGCGCTTTCCTGCGAATGCGCTTCTCTGAAGCGAAGACGTATTTCCTGTGAAGTACGCGACCAGCCCGGCCCAGTTCGGAAATCAGCCCGTTCTGTTTTTTTTTTCCGGGTGAGCAGCAGATAGCTATCCTTCGCTCGCTCGTTTCTCTCAAACCGTCACTCCGATTGAGGTGATTCAAATTTGTAAATTCCTAGTTTGAAAGGATCTGTCTAGTGGTGTAGGTTTTACATTTCTGTAAAATACCTGTATACTCAGCAACCTTGTATGCGTGTATAGGTGTATTCCGCGGTACGGCAGACCGAGACCCTGACCCGTGACGCGTTCGTGACCCTCCAAGCCAAATGGCGTCGATCCTCGGAGGCAAGCTAACCCTTGCTATGAGCCGTCCCGCAATGTTGTTTGTTATTTGCTTATTGCCATGCCGAGTGTTTATATTTGTCTGCGTTCGGTATATATTATGTCGGTCTGTTATTGTTGTGTTCAATATGTTACTTCGAATATTGCTCTTGCCATGTTTTATTCATTATCCATGTATGCATTAGAATGACATGTGAATTAATTGTGTGCCTCGCACTTGCGCGGCTTTGTCGAACCCCCAAACTATACAACTATAAAATATGCGATCTTGTGATTGTTTGCTTCTTCTCCTTCGCCAAGGTGAGGAGCGGACGAATGTCGTCTTATGATACTCGGAGTTGGGGGCATTTGCCAAAAGAGTTATTTGCTTCTTCTCCCTCCGTCAAACGTGGTTGGCATATGCCCGCCTAGACTGCGACCCTTGGGACATTTGCTTTCCATTTGGTTGTTTTTGCCAAGATTGCTGACACCACGTCGGGTTAATCCTTGAGTGGAATGGATTCTTTCTTTCTTATGAGTGCTTTTCGGTTCATTTTGGAGACTACATGCCCTACCAACTTTGGTAGTTGATCTGTGAAGGCGCTGGTCGGCGGAATCGCCGCCGTAGTCTTCCGGTTGACGTTTCCTTTTCCTTGTCGAACGAGAAGGCGCTGGTCGGCGGAATCGCCGCCGTAGTCTTCCGGTTGACGTTTCCTTTTCCATGTCGAACAAGAAGGCGCTGGTCGGCAGAATCGCCGCCGTAGTCTTCCGGTTGACGTTTCCTTGTCAAACGAGAAGGCGCTGGTCGGCGGAATCACCGCCGTAGTCTTCCGGTTGACGTTCTTTTATTCCGCTAAGTTTGGACATGGATACTACTATTTCTTGAAGTATTGTGTTGCTAATGTTTTGTCATTTGATGATATATTATTACGTTGTTGTGGTTGTTGTATTGCTTGAATTATGATGTTGCTAATGTCTTGTTGTTACATGATATAATATTTTGATATTGTGATTGTTGTGTTGGACTAATCCCCTGTTGTTTGGACTTGTTATGATGAAACTTGATTAAATGAGACACCCCTCCAAACATCGATAGGATCAGTCCATGGTGCCACTAATCTTAACATCGAAAGCACTACCACTGTCGTTCATATGGGCGGGCCGTGACCTACGTATCCTATTGAGCCTCCTTTGATGCTACCATTTTGGCAAGTCTAGTCGGTTACCTTTGTGGTCGGGGCTAGTCTTGCGAAGGTTCCGGAGCTAGGCGTTGCTCATGGGTTGGGGACGTGCCGGATTCACTTCGTCATAAGACATAGAGTTATGTCGGTAGCTATACAGGGAGTGTCTTGGTAGCGTGAACGGTCATGTACGTGTATCATGTCGTCTTAGGGAAGAGTTCCTAAAGTACCGGCTATATGGTGCAACTAGATGGGTGGAAACTGCAACCTCTCGAGAGCGTCAAATCTGGATGTCTAGCCTCGTTCCAAGGTTATGGAACAACAGTTCAGTGTCGGTCACACTATTGTCTTTATCGAGTCAGGAGGTTAAACATAAGTTCTGTTTGAAAGGAAGATGAACAACCTGATTTCACTAAATGAACAATAAGATGATGCAGGGAATGTTACTTGAGCTGTGGATGGTCACCGTGTTTAGGGATGACGGTGTGATCGTTGGGAGCCTAGAGTTAGGACTGAGCCAACATCAACCGTGCGTGCCCAGAGTGGAAAGATGAGGCCAGTGGGCCTAGCAGTGATCACAGGGGCTGTTGTGTATTATTTGGTACCACTTGGTACACCCGTTTACTCGTCACAGGTAAGCCCTTTGTATGATTACTGGTACACGATCCAACCCCACCTGGCTTGGACTCTGTACTGGTGATACCCCCGTTGTCTGCTCACGACATTTTTGGTTGTCAATGCCATGCTACTTTTATGTAATGTATCTAGAGTACACTTGACATGCTGTAGGAGTTTATTTCCAATGTATATCTTCTTGCATGATTGTTGGATTGTTTGTAGTAAGTGGCGATTCTTGCTGAGTGCATACAAATGTACTCACGGGCCTTGTGATTGTGGCCAGATTTTGGCGAGGATTCATCTTCTACCTTAGCGAGGACGTGGAGCAAGAGTGTGCTAGGATCAGTAGCCCAGCCAGATGCCGGTGGAGTGGAGCCGCTCCAAGCCGTTGCCTTAGCCGTCTTCCGCTGCCAGTTAAACTCCGTCCCGAGCCATGCTTGGCAAGATATTTTGTAATGCCTCGATGGCCGAAGTGCAGGACAGTGCCATCCTCGGGGAAGGCGGAGCCGGCGAAGCAGTTCGCGTTGTCGTTGACGAAGTCGATGGAGCCGAACGTCGAGACGAGGCCGGAGGCGACTCGCTCGCCGAGACGGCTGCGGGATCCCTGGCGGAATGTGACTCCGCCTGCTGCCATCTGCCCCACGGTGGGCGCCAAATGACGTGGTGTGGAACACGGCATATGCCACGGGGTGGCTAAGATAGGGATGGGGGCAGCGTTCTGCAACAGCGGCACCCGCAGGGATTGCGCCGGAGCGCGGACACGGGAAGTACCCAGGTTCGGAGCCCTCCCGGAGGAGGTAACACTCCTACTCTTGCTCGATCTCTCTATCAATGGTGGACACAGTACAGAGTTGCTCCTTGAGCTGTTCGGTGAGTGTTCCATGGCTCGGGTGTGGGGAGGAAGAAGTATCAGGCGACCCCTTCTACTTGGGCACCGGACAACCTTATATAGGCCTGGCTGTCCGGCTTACAGGCGGGGCCGGCTGGTCCGCGCCAGCCGGCCGGTGTCGGCTACAGGGGTGTTTCTCCGTGACGCCGCATGTCCGCGGTACAGTGTGCTACGCTTCGCACAGTCGAACTCCATAGCCGCGTAGGAGGTGTCGGGGTAGGTTTGTCGTCGTGGAGGGCTGACCGGCTGCGATGCCGGACCCCGCCGACCGGGCAGGCGGCGCCTAGGATCTTGTCGGGCGCGGGGCAGCGCTCCGTGTCTCCCGTCTGTCGAGCCTGCTGGGCACTGTGGGAGACATAGGGCTATGCCTCGCTTTAGTCCACGCCTGGGCGACGTGGAGGGCATACCGGGCACGGCCCCGGTACCCGCCCAACACGGGCCCTTGTCTTCCGCTCGTCGTGGGAGCGCGGCAGCTGGTCATCCGGCTGGCGAGCAACCGAATCCGGCTGCTACCGTTGACCTTGGTCGCATAAGGCGGGCGATGCTTGTCGTTATCTGTTTGTCTCTGAGAACTGTGCTGATGACGAGTCTGCAGTTCCTCTTGCCCGCGCCGCTTGGCTGTGCTTCGACTGGCTAGGCGGAGTCTGGCTGCGCTCGGGGCAGACGGGCTCGGCTTAGCCGGACAGCTGGAGGCGGCCTGACATTTGAATTTGCGTTTCACTCGGGATCTTCTGTGGGCCTTTGGGTACCCGGATTTTATCCCCATGTCAGTCCCCGAGCTCGCCAGCGCCTCGCCGGGATCCTCCTCCTCGCCTTACCCTGGACTGCCCCGCCTCGACGCCGCACTGGCCGGCGCCGCCGTCCTCGACGCCCTCCAGCTCCTCCGTCCAAGATACAGGTCGCCGCTGTGAGCAGCTCCTGCCGTCCGTCGCGCCTCCTGTTGTCACTGTGCACTTTCGCAGGTACCCGTCGGGTCCCGCAAACCCGGCGGGTGGCGGGTATGGTTGAACCCTGTACCCGCCAACGGGTATGGGGGCGGGTGACGGGGGCGGGTGGCAGGGGCGGGTGCGGGTATGGGGGTGCCAAACCCGCACCCGGACCCGGCGGGTGCCATCCGGAGTTGTGATATGCCAATATGCGGGCCAGTCCCACTGTGGAAAATTCCGGCCGATAGCAATTTTCCAGACCGGGCCGACGCCCATTCTTTTCCGGGCATGTAAATTGTAATGAGCCTGCTCACTGTTTACCTTTTTTTTTAGAATTCACTGTTTAGCATCTATTTTGGGCTGTCAGACTAGCCAAACGTTGCATCCTGCGTTCCTGAAAAAAAATACACGCCGTACAAAAAAAAAGAAAAAAAAGTACACGGTGTGTCATTTGCCCTAGCTGATACGCTCCCGATGCGGCCCAGCCCAGTAAGGAGGAGAACCTAGCTTCCCAGTCCAGACTCGCCGTTGCATCCCGATCCATCTCTCCGCAGTCCTCCCTGACCTAGACGGCGGCGGCGTCGTTAGGAGCAGCTCGCCGAGTCGAGTCGCCGGCGCCTTGCCCATCTCTGATCCTCTTCTTCGCCCAGCAGGCAGCAGAAGCAGCAAGGTACGATCAGCTCCGGTGCTCCTTCCTCCCTTTCTCGCTCAGTAGGCAGCAACACCAAGGTGTTAGGTGTATTGCCCACTTGGTCAGCTCCGGTGCTCTCACCCTCATATCAGTATCGGTGCGGCGTAGGCCGACGACTGATATATGATGCCGACGATTGATATTTTGTTGATTAACAGTTACCGACTAGTTAGCTGCTGCCGGCTTAGTTCTATCTGTGCTAATTTTGTACAGTCCATCAAATGTTTTGACGCCATTCGTATGAGAAGATATTGATGTATCGCTGATACCTAGGTTTATATGCTTTGCTTTTCATTACAATTAAGTTGTGATGTATTTCAGTGTGCCAACTGGTTATTCTTGTGCTTAAACTATGTTTAACTGTCAACAAAGAAACTGGGCTTTGCCTTTGGTCTCAAATATTTCAAGTCAAAGCTTTGGCTGTGTAACAAGATCACGGGTAGTTCTAGGCATTAATCTAGAGTATTAATATAATCACAGATTGATGTTCTTTTTGTGTAATGATTGGTAGATTTCCCCCCAGCTATGTTCTGTTGGAAATTGTCCGTACTGCTTCCCTTTTTTCTGCATTGTTTTTTACCAGCTGTTTCTGCATTTGTTTTCTTGCCATTTTTTCCTTTATTTATTGACACCATGTTTGTTTGTATTACAGTAATAAGAAGCCAAACTTCATATCGACAAGATGGTGCAGTACAATTTCAAGAAAATCACTGTTGTCCCTCCTGGGAAGGACTTCGTCGACATAATCTTGTCCCGCACTCAGAGGCAAACACCGACTGTCGTCCACAAGGGCTATGCTATCAACCGCATTCGCCAGTTCTATATGCGTAAGGTTTGGTACATCCAGCAGAACTTCTATGAGAAGCTGTCCACCATCATAGATGAGTTTCCTCGGCTGGACGACATCCATCCTTTGTATGGCGATCTGCTTCATGTGCTCTATAACAAGGATCACTACAAGCTTGCTTTGGGTCAGATCAATACGGCTAGGAATATCATTGCCAAGATCTCCAAGGACTATCTTAGGCTGCTCAAGTATGGAGACACCCTGTACCGGTGCAAGTGCCTGAAGGTAGCTGCCCTAGGTCGCATGTGTACTGTTCTAAAGAGGATCAGTCCTAGTTTGGCATACCTGGAGCAGATCAGGCAGCACATGGCCAGGCTTCCATCGATTCATCCCAACACCCGGACTATTCTGATATGTGGATATCCAAATGTTGGAAAGAGCTCTTTCATGAACAAGGTTACAAGGGCAGATGTGGACGTGCAGCCTTATGCTTTTACAACAAAGTCTCTGTTTGTTGGCCATGCAGATTACAAGTATCTTCGGTACCAAGTGATTGACACTCCAGGAATCCTTGATCGGCCTTTTGAGGACAGAAACATCATAGAAATGTTGCTGTGCTTTTCTTCTTGGACATCTCTGGGTCTTGTGGGTACACTATTGCGCAGCAAGCTGCACTCTTCCACAGTATAAAATCCCTGTTCATGAATAAGCCTCTAGTCATTGTTTGCAACAAGACTGACTTGCAGCCCCTTGAAGGGCTTTCTGAGGAGGACATGAAGCTGGTAATGGAGATGAAGTCAGAAGCTATGAAGACTTTACCTCAAGGTGGAGATCCTAATGAGGAGGGTGTTTTGTTGACTATGAGCGCTCTGACAGATGAGGGTGTGATGGCTGTTAAAAATGCTGCATGTGAGAGGCTTCTTGATCAGAGGGTGGAGATCAAGATGAAATCGAAGAAGATCAATGACTACTTAAATAGGTTTCATGTTGCTGTGCCCAAGCCTCGTGACAACAGAGATAGGCCTACATGCATTCCTCAGGCTGTCGTGGAAGCTCAAGCAATTGCTGCTGCAAAGGAAAAGAAAAAACTTGAGAGGGACCTTGAGAATGAGAATGGAGGTGCTGGTGTGTATTCTGCCAGTCTCAAGAAGCATTACCTATTGGCCAATGATGAATGGAAGGAAGACATTCTCCCTGAGATATTGGATGGGCATAATGTTGCTGATTTCCTGGATCCAGATATCCTGGAAAGGTGTGAAGAATTGGAAAGGGAGGAGGGTCTTCGTCTTGAAGAGGAAGCTGCTCAGGATGCTTTCATGTTTGATGGCCATGATGAACTAACCGAAGAGCAGCGTGAAATATTGGGTAAGATTAGGAAGAAGAAGGCGTTGCTCATACAAGAGCATAGGATGAAGAAGAGCACTGCGGAGAGCCGTCCTATTGTTCCAAGGGAGCATGACAAAGATAGGAAATTCACAACCAAGAGACTGGGCAGGCAACTTACATCCATGGGCGTCGATCCTACTGCGGCAGTGAAGCGACTTCGCAGCCAGTCGAGAGGCCGTAAGCGTGAGAGGTCACTGAGCAGAGCTGATGGTGACAACATGGAGGTAGATGGCCAGCACTCGGACAAGAAGCTGCGGACCAGGTCTAGGTCTAGGTCCCAATCAAGACCGATGGATGAGGTTGTACCGGGTGAAGGGCTCAGGGACTCTGCTCAGATAAAGAAGGCCATCAAGAAATCCAGGGACTCTGTGAAGAACAGGAACAAGGAGGCTCGCCGTGGAGAGGCGGACCGTGTCATTCCCACCTTGAGACCCAAGCATCTCTTCTCCGGGAAACGTGGAATTGGAAAGACAAGCAGGCGATAAGCAAATCAAGGTGACCGTCAGGTGCAGGAACTTTGCTTCACATGTTTTTTTCTTTCCCTGTACTACTTGCTAGGTGTTGACTACTTGACAAATATCATCCTCTGTTATTATTATTGTAGGTTGATGCTTAAACTCTTCATTTCTCCTCCTACAGGAATCACTGTTTCTGGGCTGGTGATCGGTGGAGGCTTCAGTGCCCAGCCGGCTGGACGAGAGATACTACTATCTACATTTTTTTTCTGGTTACGCATCGTCATCTTCTGTTAGACTATATTGTACCTCTGCGTTACTCTGTTAACGCAGAGTGGCGTCAAATTTTGCTTGATGGTATAATTGAATCTGAACGGACAGACTGTTTTCATTTTGTTGAAATATTGTTAGTACTGTGATATTGCAGTGGTGTTCTTCTGTCATAAGTTTTGGAATACATACATGCTAGTCTCCAGCAGACAAGCTATCTGTTCATATCATCTTCTGTTGCGTTTGTGTCAAATGATCTCTGTTCACAAGATAATAAAACATTTAATGTTCTGTGGATACTAGGCACTTGCTCAAGATACTACTACTGGTACATCAGATTTGAAGTGCATGGTTGTATATTAGCTTGAGTAGATCTTGCAAAAACTTGATTAGGTACTCATGGAGAGAACTGATATTATAATCTAAATTTGTCAGACATGCCCCTACGAAAGACATGCCCTTTTGGGTAACCAAAACCAAAAGATATCACAGGTAAACACAAGGTGCAAATTAATCATAGCGTAAAACACTTGGAACCTTTTAATATTTCATTTAGGCACTGAAACTTCTCTTCAAAGATCTGACACGTAACTCAGCAGATACAGGGTCAATTTTCACCCCAATGGACAACACAGCAAGGAAACGCTGTGAGACAGCGAAAACAAGAAGGGTCCACCTCAGCGCCAAGTATATGATATAAATTTGTGCCTTCCAAGCATGACACTGAAATTTCAACGATTTTTTCCAAGATTTTTCAAGTGTACAGGTATACAGACTCGGGTGCATATGAATCTACATTCACAAAATCTGCTTGCTATTTACCTACACAACCTATAATTACATCACTGCTAACATACCGTGAAAGGTTAAAAAGCGTCATTGCTTGATATAAAATCCATAATCTCTCCTGGACCTATCACCATAATGGAAGTTTGGAACATAAGAACCCAGAAGATTGCGATTCTAGGGGATGCATGATAATCCTACCTGCACGCACAAGCACAAGACAAGTAAAATATCTCACCAGTAGACTACTAAAAACAAACGGACACGCAAACCCTGGACCGAAAGACTTCGTTGAGTGCAGAAGACTGATGTGTAGATAACCAAAACCTGTTCAAAATGGGCTAATTCGACGGGCTAACTGTATTTGCCACTCGGAAACCAGGCGCTCAGGGATAGGTGACAAATCATACTTCTCGCAAGCGTTTGCATTGTCAGCATGGATGATAGAGACGACGTCTTCAACTAGTGGGTCTTTGCCACCCCTGAGTGGATCCTGCAATGAAAAGGAGTCACGATTTCAAACAATTTTATCTTATTTTCTTCGTATTTCAGGTGCAGTTGGCTTTAGACCAGTAAGGAATTATAAGTGCCAGTAGATGGCCACTGGCTAGTGAGCTACAAAAATCTATGCAAAGTTCGTGTCCAACTCTAGAGAATAATGAAATATGCGAGTTATCAGCATCCTATTGGATTATAGTTCAAAAGACTAAACTTTATCCTCTCTGTAGCATACAACATCAAAGTATAATGGATACTCACAGTAACTTACCTCCACAAATACATCGGTATGCGTTTTCCCTCTGTACAATTGTAACTTAACTTCAGCGCCAGCCTTTTTAAGAACATCCACATAAGTTTCACTACACATAAAGTAGATTTGGCAGCTCAAAGAATGGAACAAGAAAGGATTGTCGTGTCTCGATGCACGGACACCGGGAGTAGAGGATACCCCCTTTTAGGTTCGGCACGGGGGCGAAGGAGGCTGAGAATCGTCTTCTCGGGCGGAGTCTAGATCAAGCTCTCCTCTCCACGATCAAAGCATGCAACCAAAGGGACACAAGGAGCTACCCAGATTCAGGCCGCCCGGAGGCTAAAAGCCCTACTGCTGCATGTCTGGATTGATGGGTTCTTCATAGTGTGACTTACAATGGAGCCTCCCGGATGGGGTACCCGGAAGGGTTTTGGCTGGAGGTAGAAAAAGGACAGATCCTGACCCGGAGGAGATCACCTTCCCCTCTACCTTCGCAGCCCTAGTCTAGTCTTGCTCTGGTTGGACTTGTTCCTCCGGTTCGACCTCCCTTTCCTTCCTTTCCTTTCTTCTCCCCCCCCCCTCCTCCGTGCCTTGGTCCTCCTTTTACAGGCTAAGGGGTTGCCACAGGGTCACGTGAGGGGCACGAGGGACCTTCGGCGTGAAGGACCCTCCTTATCTAGTTTAGGGGGAGACGTGGCCTCTTCTCAGCCTAGCGTCTCCTTTGGGTTAGGTGGGAGCGTCCGCCTTGGGGTGGACAGGGGCTGACACCACCACGGGCTGTGCCTCCTGCCCGCGCTACCTTCGCCTTGCTTCCCAAGTCTTCTGAGGTCATCTAGCGTGAGGTGGAGAGCTTATCCACAGTGATGTGGGGAAGTACCCGAGAGGGAGCCCGGCCTCCTGCCGGGAACTCGGGCTCTCGGGTCCTTCCTTGCCTTCTTGCTTGGTTCGGGGACCCGGCAGGCCCCCAGGACCGGAGCCCTTTGTCGACGTAGGCCTTGCTTGTCCTGACGGTGAACCCGCCAACTTGACTTGAGTCTTGGTCTTGTCCATCTTCATCTTGGGCCCACATGGGGTGGACCCACTTTGGCAGTACTAGGGGAACCCCGTGTTCCACTGCTGCGACAGTAGCCCCCGGGCATGGTCCGGCGGCTCTTGCTCCAGCTGCCAGGGCTATGGCCTAAAGATAGGTCAAAGTGGGTCCCCGGGCACCTGGTCTTCCTTGCTCCGCTCCGTTGGGGACCCGCCGAGGCGAGGTAGAGACGAGCCCCCGGGTCCTTTTGACTGAATCGCGGTGAACGTTGCGATTCATACGGACTCCGTGCTTATCTTGGAATCCAACGGGCGAAACGCGCAGAAATCGGCACGCCCCCTCGATCCCACGTCCGTCGGAGTAATGAGGCCGCGACGCGACGTGTGGGATGCCTTATAAGCCACGACTGGCTTCCACTGTAGCCGTTACCTCTCCAGATTTGCCGAAATCCCCAAATCGCCGCGCAGGAGACTCCTTTTCCCTGACTTCGCCGAGCGCCGCCCCCACCTCGGCCGCCGCAATCCGCCGCCGCTCCTTGTTCTTGCCCCCAGCCCATGCCGCCTAAGCGGGATAGGATAGGAGTGAGGAAGATGTCACAATCTGCCGCTGAGAAGATGGCGATGGAAGCTTCTCTGGCCGAGGAGCCGCCTTCAAGAAGGGTGACCCAAGCCCTCTTTTCTCCCAGCGAGTATGCGTCAGAGGAAGCCATTCAACGCATCCGCCAATCCCAGGCCGCGAGCTTCCGCGGTGCTGAGGGAGTGGTGGTGCGCCCTAGGAGCGGACCTCAACGAGAAAGAGAGGTGATTACTTTCCATGACTTCTCCGTCATCGGCCTTCTTCCTCCGTTTTCCGAGTTCTTTGTGGCAATCTTGGAGGCTTATGGATTGCACATGCTGCACTTGCATCCCAATGCCGTGATGATGCTTGCTACCTTTGCCTATGTCTGCGAGGCATTCGTGGGCGTCATGCCCTCGGTGGCCTTATTCCGCCATTTCTTCGTTCCACGCCTGGGGAAGTCCAAGTGGATCGCTGGCGGTGTCTCTTTCTGCCTCCGGAGTGATGCGGCGCACCAGTACCCGGAAACATTCACCAAGGCCTCTGTTGGAGAATGGAGGCACAACTGGTACTTCGTCGAAGCTGATGGGACCAACCCCCATCTGATGACTCCATTTTATCCAGCGGAGCGATTGGCACATTCCAAGGAAAGAAGCTCTCAAGGGGAAACCCTGGCTCCGGCCATTAACAAGCTGACTGCGCTTCGTGCAAGGGGAGTGACGGGCGCCATGATCCTGGCAGACTTTCTTCGCAGAGGGATTGTGAAAGGACAAGGATGTCGCCTAGAGGGGGGGGGGGGTGAATAGGCGATTAAAACTTTTTTCGGTTTAGGCTTGATAATTGCGGAATAAAACTAGGTGTTTAAATTAACAAGCCAACAACCTAAATAAACTAGGCTCACCTATGTGCACCAACAACTTATGCTAAGCAAGACAAACAACAAGGTGATAGCAATATAGAATACTTCAAGCACGAAGGCTATCACAATGTAAAGTGCATAAGTAAAAAGCTCGAGTATAGAAATAACCGAGGCACGCGGAGACGAGGATGTATTCCCGAGTTCCTCCTTGTTAAGGGAGTACGTCTCGTTGGAGAGGTGTGAACCAACACAATGGTTCAACAAACACAAAGGTTTCACCTTCTTCTCCGATGAACCGCACCACAAAGGTTTGGTTCACCTTCCACTATCGGAATCCTTCGAGGCGGAAATCCGGAGCCTTTCAACAACGATCCGGGGCACAACCCACAACGGGATTGGGGGCTCCCGAACAGCTACAAGTGACCACACAAGGGTCTCAACCACCACACGGGCGTCTAGGGTCCAAAGACCCAAGAGTAACAAGTTCGCAAACTTTCAACTTCCACGAATCCTCGTGGAGAGCACAAACCGATGCACAAAGCAATGGCAAGAACACAAGTGCTCAAATCATTCACTCTCAAATCCCACCAAAAGCAACTAATGCTTGTGGGGGGAGAAGAGAGTAAGAACAATGAAGAACTCAACAAATGGAACTCCAAGATCTAGAACCGTTCCCCTCACTTAGAGGAGAGATGGATTGGTGGAAATGTGGATCTAGATCTTCTCTCTCTTTCCCTCTAATTTGAGGCAAGAATCATGGAGGAATAGAGAGTAAGGCAAGCTCAAGAAGGTCAACAATGGAGGTCAAAACTTGCTATAAAGGTTGGGGAACCGTTGGGGAAGAAGACCCCTTAAATAGGTCCCCCAAAACAACCGTTATGTCCAGAAACTGTGAGCCCGGCCCTGGAGCCGGCCTAGGCTGGCCTGGGGGCCGGCCACCCACCAGAGCCGGCCGGCCCTGGAACCGGCCTAGGCTGGCCTGGGGGCTGGCCACCTAGAACCCGACACGAAAACGATCATATCTTGATCATCCGGACTCCGTTTTTGATTTTCTTGGGCTCGTTGGAATCGTAACGAAGAGCTTTACAAGATCATGCAGAGAAACATCATAGTCCAAAAATGGAGGATAAAACCAAATGGGGGAAAGGTTAGACCTCTCGATAAAAGAACAACCGATAAAACCTCCAAACCAAAACCGCAATATGTTTTTCATCCGGACTCCATTTTCTATGATCTTGGGCTTGTTTCGAAGATACTCACAAGCTCTAAATGATTAGCATATACACATAATAGTCCATCATGTGAGGAGTAAACCACAAATGGAGAGTTTTACCTTTCTTCGAAAAGACAAACCGGTAAAACCTCGAACATCAAAAGCGCAATAAGATATTAATATGAAATCCGTTTTTGATGAATTGGAGCTTGGTATGGAGATGAACACAAGCTATAAATCCTCACATGGATAAAAGCCAAATAAGAACCAAGAAAGATGAAATGCCAAATATGCAAAGGTTTGAGCTCTCCACAAAGATGCGATCAAGTTACTCACTTGAGAGCCCCTCTTGATAGTACGCCGTCTATCCTATAACCCGGTCTCCAAACTAACAACATGAGACCGGTAAAATAGAAACCCTATCAAGATCATACCTTTGCCTTGCGCATTCCACTTGAGCTAGATGATGACGATCTTGATCTCTTCAAGTGGACCACCTTTGTTGATTGCGCTTGCTAGCACATGCTTGATGAAGACTTCTCCAAATACTCCCCCATACACCAATATGGGAGAGCCTCGCTTAGCTCCGTCTTCATGTATCTACTTATGCTTCATATTCTTCTCTTGATAGATGATGGCTTGGAGATAAACATGAAGTTCACTCTATCTTCTTTTCCAAGCCATGCTTGCAATAAGCTCAACTCTTCACATGACCATTCTTCATATAAACCCTTGGATGGAACCTTGGTCATCATGTAATCTTCTAGAGTCCATCACATGAACTCCAATCTTTTCCTATGGACAAGATCTACAAGAATATCTCAATGCAAACATTAGTCCATAAGGATTGTCATTAATTACCAAAACCACGCATGGGGCAACACATGCACTTTCAATCTCCCCCATTTTGGTAATTGATGACAATCCCTTTTTCGAGGGTTTATATAATGAATTAAGCAACCGGCAACACAAAGAGCAAGGATGCAAGAGCAAGAAAGGCAAATGCTTAAGAACGAAACTAAAGCATAAAACCAAATTCCCTTAAACCCTCTAAACTTCTCCCCCATTGGCATCGATTGCCGAAATGGGAGGAAAAATTAAGAAGGCCAATATAGGAAGAGCTCCCCCATAATGTGTGCATTTCTCATAATATGAGTGAAATCAAATGCACATATCCAATGACGAATATATGGAGGGAGATCAAACTATATCGAGGATCCAAAAAATGCAAAAGAAATGAAATTGAAAGATACTTCGACAAAAGAAGTAACCAATCAAAAGGATCCGAAGAAGTGTTCTAAAAATCAAGAGGGAACTCCCCAAGGTACGTGCACAAAGTAGGATTTTCATTTTAATATGTTGTGCACAACATGGAATCCTCACTCCCTCCTAGAAAATCTAGAACACAAACCAAAGAAGTAGCAAATAGGTCCAGAAGCTTATTAAGATGCAAAAATATACCAAATGAAAAACAAAGCTTGTGCCTTTTAGAAACCACCAAAGAATCAAAGGCAATAAAAAGGTGGTTACTAAAGAATTGGAATACCAATTAAAGATGTAACTACTCTCATGTGTATAAGTTTATAATTAGACATCAATCATGAAGATATAAGTCCACAAAGAAACATGCACACACAAAGTAGATACAACGGTGAAGAACATGATATCCAACTGGAAGCCATATATATACCAATAAGATCATTACTTAAAAGCATAGCACAAAGCTCAATTTTATCTTAGAAGGATATAGATGAACTTCCAACACAATCTCATCATAGCATCAAAAATATCCACAAGGGAAAAAGGTAGATGGGATGCTCCGAGAAAGATAACAAGTATCACAAGAGGCAAATGATTTTGAAAAATCATCAATGTTGCACATGCGAGACATAGAGAAGAAATAGCTAGATTAACATATTTGGGATTGGTGAATCATGAAAATGATTATATATATATATATATTCCCCTTGATATGTAATCATCCCGCTTGCCCACATTTGCAATAAAGATATTTTGCAAGAACCAAATGAATTGCAACAAAAGAGATTCATGCCATGAAACAGCCTACACAAGATTGAAAGCTAGAAAAGTATGCATGAGGTAGATACTTGTTACCGAGATAGCATTGGTGATGTAGAAGATAAGAGTTCACGATCATCCGAGCTTGGCTCTAATAAGCACATGGTGATAACACCTTCCTTGTAAGTGAGACAAGCTTCCGATGCATCTCCGATGTACCTAAAACAAATTCAAGTACAAAATGGTACCCAAACTCATTGGGTCCAAAATAGTTAGAGCAAGTACAATATATAGGACAATCTCCACATAAACATGTGCATATTGATATGAAATTGAAGTTCATGCACATGGATTTGATGGAGTTTATCCTATATATTGGATCAACGAAACTAAGCATGCCATAAGATATACATATAGTAAATATGCATGCACAAGACTTTCAAGAACCAAATGAGATACAATTTGGACAAAACACCAATTAAACCAAGAAAGCACACATAAGTGTGACAAGTAAAAACATTGTCCAAATTATATCAAAAACTCAAATCAACACATGATTGAAGATACCATTTTAAAAGGATACCAAATGAAATCAAGATACCAATTGATGAAAATACCATCAAGGAATAAACCACACCATCTACACTTCATCGGGATAGCTCCCCCGATGAAGATGAGAAATGTTTGTCTTCCAAAGAGACACGTCATCGGGATCAAATTCCAATTGAAGAGAACTAATGTTCAAAAGCATATAGGATAGCTCCCCCAAGATTTATGCATTATTTAAGATCTTGCATTTGAATACAAAATGCACACAAATGGGATCATCACTCTCCATACATATTATTCAAACACTAGTCATGTTCAAGGAAAGCAATAAGATACAAAACCAACATAAAGAGATGTTCTACTCAATGTAGGATAGCTTCTCCAAGAATGGGATCATTGCTTTTCCTAACTCAAGAAAGAATAAAGCAACTTTTGAGTAGAGCAACAAGGATCCAAAAGAAGCAAGGAATACAAATGATAGTTAGATCAAAATAAATCATTGGCGATAAAAATAAGGCAAATTCAAAGCAAAAACCAAAGTGAAGATGGTCTACAAATTCTACCACAATTATGAGTATCACTTGTCATGGACAAGGAGTGTATAGAGATAATTCTCGGTTGTATATAGAAATGATATTGAAGACCAACTTCACAACAAATAAGCATATGACAAGGATAAGATTTAAAAGCCATGCTTAGATAAATAGATATTCTTGATAGCTTCAAATATCCACGCGATCATGCAAAGCAACTCTAAAGAGTAGCTTGAAGCAATTGGTTTCCCAAAAAGATATATGAGAACATATTTAGGGAAAGCCATACCAAGAACGTCCATCACAAACAAGATCCAAAAAGGAGTGATTAAATAAAATCATTTTAGCAAATATGGAACTTGTTTGAGCAACATGCCACATAGGAATAAGATTATTAACAAATCAATTCTAGGTGGCAATACCTCACATGTTCACATTTTCTAGGTTTGTAATATGCACATAGCTTATTACTCCCCCATAATGTGATAATCCAAAATTTCTTAACAAGAGGCAAATAAAACCAACTAGAGATAATTAATGGACATTATAGAATTTAAATTTCTCATGAGAATGACATACCACATAGAGAGTAGATAATAATGATATATCATCACTAAGAGGTATTCCTCATGTACACACATTTTTAGGATTGTGAAGCGCACGGAGCACATCACTCCCCCAAAATGGAATAGTCCATTAATCTCTCAAAAAGAGAGCCAACAAGATAAGTTAACAAATAAAAGCAATAAGACTCAACACAAGTAAATGGTGTGCAAACCAACATACACATTCTTGATTACTCAAGATAAGTAAGTAGAGAGCACAACACATACAAACATTAGCAAGGTACAAAACCTAACACATGCAAGGGTGCGAGCAACTTTCAATGTATATGTAACAGCCCAAAGTTTGAAACCCTGGAAAAAACCGTGTAAAATTTTCGCTTTTGTGTTGCATTGCATCATGGCATCCATATTCATTTGTTAAACATCACACAAATGTGTTTTGCAACATTGAAAAACCCCAAATGCCAACTTGCTCTAACAAATTTCAAAACAATGGAGGCACTCAAAATTGCACAACAAAATACTTTGACATCTTATATTTGTCAAGGAAGTTCCAAGAGTTCAAAAGTCATATTTTGCAATTGCTAGAAATTTCCAAAGGAGCACAGTTTGAATTTAGCAAAATGCCATATCCAACCTTTCTAAACAAAAGTGGTGCAAAACATCTTATCTTGGGGCGCCAATTTTGTGGAGCTTCCCCATGGTATGAAAAGGCTACACAAATTATCTCATATTTTTCTAAAATGTATAAGTGCTTCATTTAAATCTCCAAAGTGCTGCTGTTTGAAAAGGTTTTAAAAGAAAACTGGGCAGGGACCTATCCGTGATGGAAAACATTTTGCCAGGGGGTTATCCGCAAAACCATCATCGTCTCTCTCCTCCGCGTTGTAGCCATGCCGCACTGCCGCCGTGGCCGCGCCAGCGTGCACACGCCGCGTCGGGCCCCCTCCTCTGCCTCTCCCCTGCGAGGAGCAAGTACCACGACGCCCCCACCTGCTCCTCTCCCTCGCTCACCCCCTCCCGTTCCCTTTCTCTCTCCCCACGGAGCCGCACCCGAGCCCGCCGTCGCCGGCGCATCGCCGACGTTCCGCGCCACTCCGTGCCAGGCCGAGCATCGCCGGAGCTCCGCCGCGACGGCTGCTGCCTCTCCGTGCAAGGAATCGACGCGGGGCCGCCGCATTTGTCGTCGCCGTCCTCGACTGCTTCCACGACCTCCGCCGCCATCCGAGCTCGATTCCGGCCATCTCCGTCCACCTCCGACCTCGCCGTTTACACGTACGTGCTCCTGGTGAGCTGCTGCTCCCCCCCATGCCCTTCTCACTCCCTCTCGCGACCCGTAGCTCGGGATTCGTCGGAGCCCGCCGTGGACCGCCGTGACAGGAAATATCGCGCGCAAATCCTCTTTCTCTCCTCGCTCGGAATGGATCCGGAGTGAACTCGGAATTCCGGACGGCCGGAAAATTCCGGGTATCTAACAACCTCGTTCCGATCGAGTCCAGTACCTAAGTTGCTTATTTCGGATTGAGTTCGGAATCCGTCGGATTATTCCGAGAGCGTCGGAATTCCGAAATTATTCCAAGTGTCCAGTACCAAGTTTCTTTTGTCTAGTTTATTCCTTCTTCCTAATTGGTTTAAATAATTGTTCTGTGTTTGGGTTAACTGCTAAACAGTGATTACTTCAAAGAGAACTTGTAAGTGTAATAACTTTTTAGCGGTGCATCCGAAAAATGTGTGTGAGATACCAAAATTTCCAGAAAAATGTGAACTACTCATTAAAATGAATATCATGCATATTTGATCACCTTCGGAGGACTACACTTTTTAGAGGCGATAAGAAACCATAATTTAAATATGGGGTGTTCTCCTATCTCGTGGAAGTAGTTTATCCTCGCACCCCATTTAAAATTGCCGGGTAGACTATATTAAGATCAGTGCATCTAAATTGCCATGCCATCATGTGTTTGTGCATTGCACCGGTGTTATCCGTGGTTTTGATTGTTCCTCTCGGTATTGTTTGTGCATCGATAGATCAAGGAGTTGAAGTGCCACCCCTGTATCGCGACGATCCGTACTACCAGCTGTATCAACAAGGCAAGCGTAATCCCCCTCTGAGCATGTCTTATCCTATTTTCCGCAAATATTTTCTCCACTATAATATTGCATGCGGTTCTAAATGTCAATTTTATTGGATTAGAGTATCCCATAGATGCATTAAGTTTCCGAGGCCATTACCTGTTATCCCTCCTATTAACCTTAGGGTTATATTGTTGGCCTGAAATACTTAACTATGCTATGTTGATGCTTAGCCATGCTTAGTTAAATGTTTATTCGTCCGATGGATATTTCATGTTGGAAACAGATGTGGAAATGTTCGGATGATGGTGGAGGAATTGTGGTGATGGGTAATAAAATGCTTAAAGGTGGGGATGAGAGGCCACTTGGTATGGTGGTGTTTTGTCTCACTCTCGCCGCCTAGGTGCGAGTTCTTTACCTCTTGAACCAAGAATGAGCGCGCTTCCATTCGGTGGGGTATATGGAGACCTCGTCGACCGACTAACTTGTGAAGGGCTAGCCGAGGATCCTCTAGTTCGGGCTTCCTTTTGCGCGTGCGTTGGGATGGTGGCCAAGACTGTGATGAGGATGGTGGTGTTAGGAAAATAAGTGGCCGCGGGACAGGGTGTTGGAGGCACCCCTTGTCCTACCGCCACTGATGATCCTTGGATAGTCCCGAGCAAGGTAAAGGTTGTAACCGTTCCCACTCAGTCGGCTTTCCCCGGAAGAGAGCTACGTGTAGGCAATGAGCCGGGCGGTACCGAAGGTAAACACAGTGCACCCCTGCAGGGTTAAATCTTTTCGAAAAGCCGTGTCCACGGTTACGGACGACTTGGGAAAGGACGATAAGATCATAGAATAACTTGAACGGAATGATTAAAACCTGGGTACTAAAGGTACCACTCAAGAATGCAAGGTTGACTTCCTCGAGGGTGATTCGGGGAGGTGCCTTAGTCAAACAGGTACAATGATGATGAGAATGAGAAAGGTGATGAAAGAAAGAGTTACTTCTTACCCCTCTTGAAAATATTCTGATTAGTCGATGCCATGAAGTTATGTTTTTATTAAATAAAATCAGCTTTATGCAAAACAGTCATATAACTTTGAAAGCCTCATCGAGCTAAAGCTCTATATTTAATCTTGCGAGTTCGTCGAACTCAACGTCGTTTGTTTTGTTTCAGAGGAGGATTTCACCGACCTCGAAGGTGGGTTCTTTGTGGACGTCGACGAGTAGTCTGGGGTTCCCAGGTGGCAGCTTGGGACATCCCGGAACAGCTGGCGTTGGATGTTTATGTGTAGGCATCTTAGGCCATATTTGGTTCTTGTTGTTTAGAACAACCTAATTCCCTTCCGCCTGTTGTAATGTTGGGTCTGTGACCTCTGGTTGTAATTTGCTATCTTTCTCTATTATAAGAGTTGAACTATAATGATTTGTGTCGTAGAGTCTGTGATGTGCCAGTTGTTCCACAAGTCTTGATCTCTCTATTATGCATTGATAGTTGTGCCTGTGTTAAGGCATCAATCGGGGTGTTGTGTTGCCGATGATCCATACCGAGCAACACATGCCAAAGGTTTTGGCCGGGGATTGGTAAACCCGTAACCTCCGGTTGTATCGCTTAACCGGTGACACACAGCATCACTGTATAGCAGTCGGGTCGGGGCACCACAGTATATATGATTTAAATAAAAGTTACCGCAAGGAGGAACATTGGATATGAGATAGAACAATATAATCCAAATGACTTGGCTTGAGATAATATAATTGATGAAGATCCCTTAATTCTTCATGATGTAGCCAAGTCTCCAATGCCCTCCAACAACACCTATTGATCAAGTTTTAGCTTGTTGGTCCCCAACCAAGTTGGGTCCTAAGAGGTTAGTCACAATAGGCTTGGCAACCCAAATTGTTGGGGATATACCTACTAGGGGTATCACCAGCATGGATCAATCCGGCTAGTCCAGGGTGGCCCGCAGTGGTGGTGAAGGCTTTGCCTACCGGGCGGCCCAGATAGCTGACGACCAAGGAAGGCGGATGCCGGCAAGGAGGAGGCCCAAGACTGAAGCCCATGAAGCCACCAAGACCAAGACGGAAGGCGGCATACTTGCCGGCTAGGTTTAGGACTCCGTATACTTGCTGGATACGTATTCACCTTGTAACCCTAGGTCCAGCCGCCTATATAAGCTGGACCTCGGGACGCCTTTAGGGCACGATATCTCTCATACATCCAACTCATTGTAACCTGTTCACGGCGATATTGCCTTATAGTGAGTTATAGCAGCACGTAGGGCACCGCCACCGCCGTGGTGCCTGAAGCTGGGTAAACCGCCGTGTACAATCCCGACCTTGACGACGTCCACCTTCTTGCCCTACGTTCACCCTCGGCTAGCAGGACCCCGTCTCCTATCCAAGATGCCGATACGACGACAGTTGGCGCCCACCGTGGGGCCTAAGGCGTCAGGCGTCACGTTCCAGGCGGGAACTCTTGGCGGCATCGGCGAAACAATCGCCGTCGGCCGCGCTGTTCGCTACGGCGACAATCACTACATCAGCTGCGACGAGTCCTACATCCCCGCAGACGACTACATTGTCGGATGCGGAGTTGTGCCGTTTGGCGGCGTCGATGTGTTCATCGGCTACACTTCTGAGGCGTATGGGTTGCCGCGAATTTATTCGCCATCCCACCCGCCCTACAATCAAGACGGATCTGAGTTTGCCTCCTCTGAGGAGTCCGCAGATTCAGATCTACACTTTGTCGGCATGACGGGACTGGGATCAGACTCCCAGCCCAACAGTCAAGATCCCGAATCTATTCTTCCTGCACTCCAGGATGATGTGATGTCGGATGCCGGATCCAGATCTACCGTTCACGTCAACGTAGACTCTGATTCCGAAGAAGATTCTGCCAGCATGTTTGAGCAACGGGTCAAGAAGTGTTTTACACCTGATCCTCCGCCATCTGAGGCGGCTACGGGCTCTTCCGTCAACATGCAGCAGATCTTTGTGGCGGATGTCACCGGCGCAGCTTCAGAGAAGGCGGCAACTGACGCCGCCAACCTGGGGACCCCGGCAACCGATCCACAGTTTCCAGAGCCTCCTGGGGCTCCAAAGAAGAAAATTCTGGAGAAGGGCGAGCCCAGCAAGATAGGAAGCATGGCGGCTCTGGCGGAAGTTCTTCACACGCCGGTAAACGACAAAACCAATCCGGCTGATTTGGAGAAACTTCGGAACACCTTGGTGGAGCAAACTGAGTACCTCAAAAGCAAGCAAGCAGAGGTCCAGAGCCTCCTCGACGAAGCCAAGGAGGAAAACGCCAAGATAACTGCCAAGTGCGACCCCAAGCGTAATCTTTTCACCACCACCCCATTGCCCAAGCCGGCAGGACAAGTGGCGGAGAAGAGAGGTAGGAAAGGCAGGGATCATGACACCTTCAAATCCCCTGCCCAAAAGCTTGGTTTCGAGTGGGCTACAGCGCCGCAGCGTAAGGACAAGAACGGGGACGTCATCCTCGCAACACCTGTCCTCAACACTGCGCCGCCTTGGACATCCTCAACAATGATGACTATGACAAGGACGAGAAGATCTACTACGCATCGATCCTTGCTCGCAAAGCTCTAGAGCAGCAGGCCCGTGCTGATTCTCGCGCCGACATGGCGGACGCAAGGGGAGGAAAGTTGGAATCAAAATCCAACGCTTGCAAAGCTGCGGCCGGTGGCAACCCAAAGATCCGTCCGGTCCAGTAGCCACGGAAAAGGGAAGGACAAGGAGAAAGACCCACGCAAATCACCACCTCCAAAAAGGCAGCGTGATGAGGCATCCAGGACCGGCAACAGGCGCAAGGCCTCACCTCCTCCGCCTAGGCGGGATGAAGGCGGAAGCAGGGGCAGCAAGCAGCCGCCAAGGAGTGGCGGCAACCGCGACGATGCCCCGCCGCCAAGAAGAAGCAGGGACCGCACACAGTCCCCACCACCAGTGCCCAGGCACGAAGGCGGAAGCCGGGGACACAACAATGAGCCTAGGCACAGCCGGGCAGCGCAGGACGAGCCACATGCTGATAGATCTGGCAAACAGCTCAGTCCGCAAGACGCGAGACATCGTCTCAATGACATCAAGGCTGGAAAGCAAGATGCCTATCTAGGACCTGAGTGCTTTGGCCCAGCCATCCGCAACGTTCAAGTACCCAGAGACATGACGTCAGTGTCAAAAACTCATCAAAGGTACAATGGAGCGGACAAGCCAAACTCATGGTTGTCGGACTACGCGCTGGCAGTTGAAATTGCTGGAGGCAATGGCCTCGTCGCTGCACGCTTCCTTCCCCTCATGTTGGAGGGGACAGCCCGAAGCTGGATCGAAAACTTGCCGGAGAAAAGCATTCATAGCTGGCATGACATGGAAAAGGTGTTCACGCAGCACTTCCAAGGCACGTACAAGCGACCCAATACATACACAGATTTGGTTCGTTGCGTGCAAAAGCCAGATGAAACAGCTACAAGCTTCTTGGCAAGGTGGATTCAAACAAAGGCAAGCTGCGAGAACGTAGACGACAATCAAGCAATCCATGCCTTCACCACGGGCCTCCTGAAGGGCTCAAGTCTCAGACATAAGCTCGTACGCATGCAAGTCAAGGATCTCGGAGTCATGCTCGAAGTAGCAGCCATGTACGCACAGGCGGATGACGATGCACGCGATGGAGATGGCGCACATGATATGGCGCCAAACAGGCGAGCAAGTCACAAACGCAAGGCTCCCCAGGATGACAAAGCCGGACCATCAAACGAGGTCGCCGCCGCCTTCGAAGGCAAAGGCAGCAACCGCAAGTGGAAAGGAAAGGGTAAAGATGGCGGCTCCAGCAAGCAGCGCCTGACGTATGATCAGGCGAAAGCCTTGCCTTGCCCAATCCACGCGTCCTTAGGCAAAGTCAACCACACATTAGGGGAATGCCGGTTCATGGAGGACTTCAAGAAAGACCCCGAGGTTGGCTGGAAATCAAAAAAGAGCAAAAAGGCTGAGAAGACAAAGAAGGAAGACGATGATGGGGCTATGTCCATGTCAGAGGATGAGGAACCCAAGCTGATGCGTAAAGAAAGGAAATATCCCAAGGTACATGGCCAATTGGTGTGCTTCCTGGGCACTCCTTCGGCAAAAGAAGAAAAGGCGGAGATGCGCGAGCTAAACGCCACAGTACCAGACGTTCCCCAGTATCTAGACTGGTCAGAGGAGCCAATAACTGGGATAGAGATGATCATCCAGATCACGTTCCTCACCCCGGCAAATACGCCCTTGTCGTCGACCCTATTGTCGATAACTTCAGGCTCACCAAGGTGTTGATGGATGGCGGCAGTAGCCTCAACATCATCTACGCGGACACTCTGAAGCGCATGAACTTGTCGGAAAGCCAGCTTGACTATAGCAAAGTCAAGTTTCATGGCATTGTTCCGGGAAAGCAAGGCAAGTCAATGGGAAGCATCAGATTGGAGGTTACTTTTGGGCCTGAGACAAACTACCGCTCGGAGTATCTCAGGTTCGAAGTAGTCCCCTTCAAAAGTGCCTACCACGCCATTTTTGGACGGCCAGCTTTCGCCAAATTCATGGCTCGCCCGTGTTACATATACAGCAAGCTGAAGATGCCGGGACCCAATGGTACAATTACCATCAGTGGCAACTTCAAGAAAGCAAAGGAGTGTGAGCGTGGCAATGCCGCCTTCGCTGAGGCAGTCCTCCACGCAGAGGAGTTAGCCATGTTGAAGAAAGAGCTCGATACATCACAGTTGCCGGAGCATGTAAAGACCGCTGAGCAAAAGAACACTTTCAAGGCGTCCGAAGACACAAAGAAGGCGGATCTGGTCCCAGGTGACAGCTCCAAGCAAGTCACCATAGGGGCTGGCTTGGACGACAAATAGGAAACGCGCTCGTCAGGTTCCTCCGTGAGAATCAGGACATCTTTGCATGGTCGTCAGCCGACATGCCAGGTGTCCCGAGGGAACTTGCCGAGCATCTCTTAACGTCTACGAAGGAGCCAAACCAGTGAAGCAAGGAATAAGACGCTACGGTGAGAAGAAGCGGACAGCAATAGGGGAGGAGATCAAGTTGCAAGAAGCCAAGTTCATTAGGGAGGTAGTACACACTGATTGGTTGGCAAATCCTGTAATGGTTCCAAAACCTAATAAGGAAATGAGAATGTGCATTGATTATACCGGTTTGAACAAGTGCTGTCCTAAGGACCACTTTGCTTTGCCTCGTATAGATCAGGTCATAGACTCCACAGCCGGCTCCGAGCTGCTGTGCTTTTTGGATGCGTACTCCGGGTACCACCAAATCAAAATGCGAGAATCCGACCAAATCAAAACAGCGTTCACTACACCCTATGGGACCTTCTGCTACATCACGATGCCCTTCGGTCTAAAAAATGCCGGCGCAACGTATCAGCGGTGTATGCAAAGATGCCTTCACGAGCAAATTGGCCGCAATGTTCACGTCTATGTTGACGACATTGCCGTCATGTCAAGAAAGAAGGCAGATTTGCTTGATGATTTGAGAGAAACCTTTGATAGCCTCCGGGTATACAGGATGAAACTCAACCCGAAAAAATGCGTCTTCGGGGTTCCTGCCGGCAAATTGCTTGGCTTTATCGTTTCCGAACGAGGGATAGAGGTGAATCCAGAAAAAATCAAAGCGATCCTCAACATATCCAGGCCCAAGGACCTGAAGGACGTGCAGCGACTTGCCGGATCGGCGGCTGCCGTCAGTCGTTTCATTAGCCGTCTTGGTGAGAAGGCGCTGCCTCTCTACCGGCTTCTGAAGAAATCCGACAACTTCGAGTGGACAGACGAAGCAGACGCCGCCTTGCAGCAACTCAAGGACGCGTTAACGTCTGCTCCAATTTTGGCAGCTCCTCGTTCGCAGGAACCAATGCTGCTCTATATTGCCGCAACTAACTTAGTTGTTAGTGTGGTACTGGTTGTGGAACGCAAGACGGAAATTTCAGACTTGCCGGAACAACGTCCGGTTTACTTCATCAGTGAAGTATTTTCCGCCTCAAAACAGCGTTATCCGCATTACCAGAAATTGGTCTACGGTGTTTTTTACGCCGCCAGGAAGTTAAGGCACTACTTCCAGGAACATTCAATAACCGTGGTGAGCAAGGCACCTCTGGGGGATATCATCAATAATACAGATGCAACAGGCCGCGTTGCCAAATGGGGCATTGAACTTGCCGCCTTCGACATCTCGTATAAGCCCAGAACGGCCATTAAGTCTCAAGCCTTAGCAGATTTCGTAGCTGATTGGACGGAGGCCATGGACGAAGTACCTCTCCCTGAAGATGCATACTGGATCATGCACTTTGATGGATCAAAAATGCTCCAGGGCTCGGGGGCTGGCATTGTTTTAAGAAACCCTCAAGGAGACAAGCTTAGTTATGTGTTACAAATACACTTCAAGGCAACTAATAATGTTGCTGAATACGAAGCTCTCCTTCATGGTTTACACATTGCCAAGGAACTTGGCGTCCAACGTGTCCTCTGCTACGGAGATTCAGATTTGGTGGCGCAACAGATACGTGGTACTTGGGACACAAAGAGCGAAACAATGGCGGCATATCGAGCTACCGTTGACGAATTCGCCAAGTGTTTTCTAGGCTACGAGGTCCGCCATATCCCAAGAACTCAAAATGAGGCGGCAGATACACTTGCCAGAATGGGGTCTGAACGCAAAAAGGTACCAAAAGATGTTTTCCTGGAACACCTACACAAGCCGTCAATTAAAGGAGCAGACCTCCTTGACCCAGAGTCGGCAGAACCAGTTGATAGTGCTAGCTATGCCGTCTACTTGGTAAAGCCGGATTGGACGACGCCATATTTGGACTTCCTGATCAATCAGGAGTTACCGGATGATGAGGTTTTGAAAAGGCAAATAATAAGAAGAGCCAAGGCATTTACAATAATCAAAGGTGAATTGTACAAGCGTAGCACCACTGGTGTTTACCAACGCTGCATTTCGCCCGAAGAAGGCAGAGAATTGTTGGATGAGATACATGCCGGCGTATGTGGACATCATGCTTCTTCACGCGCCCTTGTTTCAAAAGCCTTCCGACAAGGTTTCTATTGGTTGACAGCCAAGCAAGATGCAGAAGACATTGTTAAAAGGTGCAGGGGCTGCCAACTTTATGCCAGACAATCACATATGCCGGCTCAAGAGCTTAAAACAATACCCATCACGTGGCCTTTCGCAGTCTGGGGCTTGGACATGGTTGGTCCGTTTAAAACGGCGCCTGGTGGCTACACACATTTACTTGTGGCTGTAGACAAGTTTACCAAATGGGTTGAAGCTAAGCCTATCAAAAAGCTAGACGGCGCCACAGCCGCAAACTTTCTGTGGGGAATAATCTCTCGGTTCGGGGTGCCTCATAGCATTATCACCGACAATGGCACTAACTTGTCGCAAGGCGAAGTCGAGGAATACTGTTATAAGCATGGTATCCGCCTAGATCTAGCCTCCGTCGCGCATCCGCAAGCAAACGGTCAAGTAGAGCGTACAAATGGTTTAGTCCTACAAGGAATCAAACCACGTCTCGAAGTACCATTGCACAGAGCGGCTGGGGCTTGGGTGGATGAATTGCAGTCTGTCCTTTGGAGTTTACGCACAACTCCAAACAGATCAACCAAGTTTACTCCTTTCTTCTTAGTCTATGGCGCAGAAGCAGTGTTGCCAACCGACATGATGTACGATTCTCCCAGAATCCAAGCCTACGTCCAGGAGGACGCAGAAGATGCAAGACAGGATGGCCTTGACCTACTTGATGAAGAACGAGATGTTGCCCTTGCGCGATCCGCCATCTATCAGCAAAGTTTGAGGCGTTATCACAGCAGAAGGGTGAGGCAAAGAAGTTTTAGAGTGGGTGACCTGGTTCTCCGCCTAATCCAAGATAGAAAGGGCTTGCATAAGTTATCCCCGCCTTGGGAAGGACCTTTTGTCAGTAAGGTGTTGCTCAATGGTTCTTATTACTTGGTCGATGCACGTGACGGATACAAGAAGAAGCGAGGTCGCAAGCGCAAAAGGAAGGTTGACGACAAGTACGAAGAAACCAAGCGACCCTGGAACATTGAGCAGCTACGTCCTTTTTACACTTAGCAATTTCCACATTGTAATAAGTACTATATGATTATGAAATAAAAGTCTGTGGTTTGCTCATTCAGTTTTGGGATCATGCCATCTTTTGTCTTTTCTCGCAATCATATATCTGTTGTCATAAAAGTTACCAAACAAAATAAGTTTTGCTCCGTGCTAAGGTCCAAACTTTTTTGACATTTGCCGTCTGCCGGCTAAAAAACGCAAACAATCTTTGCACCGCCTAATATGCTTATCTGTCTGTTTGTATGTGGGTCGCCTAGTAGTATGTCGTTGGCACCAACATGCTGGCTTTGGTCTCTGAGTCTAAATTAGTTGGTATTGCACCTGGTTGGCTCAGCTAAAGTAACTAAGATGAGGTTCCGCCAACATATGAAAAAGCTAAACATGCAGGCGAGATACATATTAAGGCGGGCCACTTAAGTAAGCCTACCGCCAAGTGTAGCATAAAAGTTGGCCCATAAATATTTACAACCCAAAATAAAGTTTTATGCGTTAACAGATTAACGCAGTGTTTTGTGCTGCCTTTGCAGGAGGAAGTCTAAGGGATTGCCGCCTTCGTAGAGCTGGTGGAGAGATCCTGGGGGCTAACGCCGGCATTCTTGGGGCTGGCTCCGCCATCCTTGGGGCTGCGCTTGTCGGTTCCGGCTTCGCCTTCTTCGCCGCGGGAAGCTTCAGGATCTGCCAAGGAGGGATCAGCAACGGCAACATGCGGGTCCGGGTGTTCCTTGTAGAACTTGCGGATGTCAACCATGTTGGCAACCCGGGTCGCATAGCCGCGAACAGACCGCAGCACG
Source organism: Poa pratensis (assembly GCA_947311845.1). NCBI lineage: Eukaryota > Viridiplantae > Streptophyta > Magnoliopsida > Poales > Poaceae > Poa > Poa pratensis. Next base: position 9,367,816 of record CAMZMU010000065.1, read on the forward strand.
TCCTGCATCACGATGGCTTGGCTGTTTTCGTCTTCGGTGGGGAAGTACTCGGTGACTTGATGAATATCAGCCTCCGGGTACCACGCCGCCGTCATCGCCAATGCCAACTTGGCACCGCCTCGTGCTGCTGAGCGTAGTGTGTTGTCGTGTTCAGCTGTCGCCTTCTCCAGCAACTCCGGCAGAGCATCGAAGATGACGGGATCGCCGTCTTCCCCAGGGTAGAACTTGGCGGCAAATGATTTGCCGGCGCCGACAATCTGGTTGACGATTTCGCCAATTTTCAAGATCCGAGCAAGGCGCGGCGTTGTGGCCAGGTCATCTCCCAAGCTAGCCGGCACTGCACAAACACAAAGTTACACACTGCAGCTTCAAGTATCAAGAAAGCAAGGTGACAAAAATGAAGGACTGGAGGCATACCCAAGACATGGTCGTGGATGGCGTTGACCTCATCCAGATGGTTCTCAAGCGTTTCTTGGGCTAGCTGGACCGCCTTTGACAGTTGGTCCTGCTGCTCCTTGGCGTTCTTGTTCACCTGGTCAAGGTTGTTGCTCATGGCCTCAAGTTGTCCAGTCAACTTGCTAACTTCGGCAGCATGAGCCAACGCACGATCATCCAGCTCCTTGGCGTGATCCGCCTTCAGCTTGGTCACCAGCCCGGCAAGATCTGCAGCTTCGTTCATCAAAGCTTGCATGTCAGTGGAGTTCTTGAGAATATCTTGCGCAGTGTTTAATAATTCTACAAATAAAAAGAAAACGACTAAAATACTTGTCGGAAAAGGAAAAGAAGTCGGACGAAAAGAAGGCAAAGAAAGCTTTGTCACCTTCATCCTTCTTGCGAGCTTCTTCCAAACTCGCAATTTGGGCGTTCTTCAACTCCACGTCCTGCTGCAGTTCCTCGCATTCCTTCTTCTTCATCTCTTGAGCACGAAATAGCTCAAGATTGGAAGCAAGAACGGCCTGCATGCACGAAAGCAACATTATGGTTAGCGCTATTTAGTCAACGAGACCACTTTGCCGGCTAAATTTTTCAGCCGCCAAAGTGCTCGGGGGCTGGGACCATAGGCTATTTTACCTCAAGTTGTCCGTGCAGGGTTCG